>JAFFST010044868.1:2500-26491 GCA_022414735.1 Noturus placidus | reverse complement strand
TATAACGCACAGCTGTTCGCCACAGACGAGACGCGTTATAACGCACAGCTGTTCGCCACAGACGAGACGCGTTATAACGCACAGCTGTTCGCCACAGACGAGACGTGTTATAACGCACAGCTGTTCGCCACAGACGAGACGTTATAACGCACAGCTGTTCGCCACAGACGACACGTTATAACGCACAGCTGTTCGCCACAGACGAGACGTGTTATAACAGACAGCTGTTCGCCAGAGACGAGACGTTATAACACAGCTGTTCGCCACAGACGACACGTTATAACAGACAGCTGTTCGCCACAGACGACACGTTATAACAGACAGCTGTTTGCCACAGGTGAAACATGTTATAACAGACAGCTGTTCACCACATATGAGACATGTTATAACACACAGCTGTTCACCACAGATGAAACATGTTATAACAGACAGCTGTTCACCACAGATGAAACATGTTATAACAGACAGCTGTTCACCACAGATGAAACATGTTATAACACACAGCTGTTCACCACAGATGAAACATGTTATAACACACAGCTGTTCACAAGAGAAGAAATATAACAGCTGTTCACCACAGATGAAACATGTTATAACACACAGCTGTTCACCACAGATGAAACATGTTATAACAGACAGCTGTTCACCACAGATGAAACATGTTATAACAGACAGCTGTTCACCACAGATGAAACATGTTATAACACAGCTGTTCACCACAGATGAAACATGTTATAACACAGCTGTTCACCACAGATGAAACACGTTATAACACAGCTGTTCGCCACAGACGACACGTTATAACACACAGCTGTTCACCACAGATGAAACATGTTATAATACACAGCTGTTCACAAGAGAAGAAATATTATAACACAGCTGTTCGCCAGAGATGAAACATGTTACAACAGCTGTTGGCCAGGGATGACATGTTATAACACACAGCTGTTCACAAGAGACGAAATGTTATAACATAGCTGTTGGCCAGAGATGAAACATGTTATAACAGCTGTTGGCCAGAGATGACGTTATGGACATGTTGGAGGTCCGATTTAAAACAGATTTGAAAGGTTTTGCTCTACAGCACAGCTGTACACAGTGTTAGATGGCTTAATACTGTAATACATCAGGAATTATCTGCAGCTTCACATTCCTCATCAGCTGACTGCTTAAATCGCGGTGAGATCTCGAAATAAATCCGCTGACGAATACGGCTGAGGAAGAGGAAGCTTACGCAACAGTGTTAAAGTTCCTGCGTTTTTAGCTGGAGTTAGCTCTTCTTCTGAGCTGATGTCCGAGGTTAGAAGGTCAGGAAGTGTGGTTAAGGGGCAGCTCCTTACTCTGCTCTCTTTAACATCCTGTGTGAATTGATCTGACAGAACACAGCTTCATCACGTACAGATTCAAGGAACGAGAAGGACTTGAAGGGAAATCGGGAAATCAAGACCCTGACTTTTCAGTTTTTGTACTTCATCAGCACACAGCAGCTCTCATGTCATACTAACGACCCACACATCAAATTAATCTGAATGATTTATGCACAAGTTTCATAATCGCTGGTAGGAACAGACACTGTCGAGAAGCTCCGCCCCTTCCCAGCATTGAAATGACACAGTGCTACAATGTAAAGTAGTGAGTGTACAGCTTGTGTAACAGTGTAAATTTACTGTCCCCTCAAAATAACTCAACACACAAATTAATGTCTAAACCACTGACAACAAAAGAGTACTAAACATGTACTGTGACCTACTGAAGAAGAGCATGATCAGTGTGCAGTATTCCAGCATGATAACGACCCCAAACACACCTCAAAGACCAACACTGCTTTGCCAAAGAAGCTGCGGGTGAAGGTGATGGACTGGCCAAGCATGTCTCCAGACCTAAACCCTATTGAGCATCTCTGGGTCATCCTCAAACGGAAGGTGGAGGAGCAGAAGGTCTCTAACATCCACCAGCTCCGTGATGTCATCATGGAGGAGTGGAAGAGGACTCCAGTGGAACCTGTGAAGCTCTGGTGAACTCCATTCCCAAGAGGGTTAAGGCAGTGCTGGAAAATAATGGTGTCCACACAAAATATTGACACTTTGGACACAATTTGGACATTTTCACTTAGGGGTGTACTCACTTTTGTTGCCAGCGGTTTAGACATTAATGTGTGTGTGTTTAGTGATTTTGAGGGGACAGTAAATTGACACTGTTACACAAGCTGTACACTCACTACTTTACATTGTAGCACAGTGTCATTTCTTCAGTGTTGTACATGAAAAGATATAATCAACTATTTAAAAATGTCAGGGGTGTACTCACTTTTGAGAGATACTGTATATATTTGTGTATGTGTGTGTGTCAGATCTAACACTTAATACAAGTCCGGTTAATAGTGATGACAATTGTGACAAAGTGATTAAATCACGTCGTTACAATCAGCTCAACAGTGTAAATGTCAGTCACGTGGACATTACACAACGAATCTGTACGAAGATTATATCGAAAATGTACCTTCATCTGGGGTTTTCCGAAACATTACTGCAGAATCACCCAAGCCCACCCCATTATAAATACTTCAACCATTACTTACAGTGATCCCATACGTTCTCTAACATGGTGGAGTCTACAAAGGTTAGGACGCTGAACACGTTACTGAAACGAAAAGGGAGGAGAGAGAGAGAGAGAGAGAGAGAGAGAAAGGGAGAGAGAGAGAGAGAGAGAGAGAGAGAGAGGGAGAATGACTACTCACTCGTTCTTTTCCAGGGTGATGACATGTTCTTTCCCCTGAGCTGGGATAACATAGGACACCTTTAAAAACACCATGCACACACACACACACACACACACACACACACACAGACTCCGTCACTTCACTGTGTGTGTTTAGAGATAGCCTGAGCAAGTTGAAGCACTTTTAAACAGCACTTAAACATCCTCCATTTTAAGGACTTCCTCACGACTCGCTCGTCACTTTACGCCGCTTTATTCCCCTGATATCAGAACTCGTTCGTTTGCAAAAGAATTTTCGGTAAACGTTCGACTTGTGTGACTGGACGTGATGGGAAGTAATTAAAACGTGCATGGAGTGAGCTGTAACCGTTTTGCAATTTTACGTCTCACATTGAATTCACGATCACAAGCCATATATTACTAACAAAAGCTTAGCTAGTGAACCTACTGTAGCTAGCTAGCCAAGAAAGGAATAATCAAGTCGATTAATGTCCGTTAACAACAACAACAACGAGACGACGACGTCACAAAGAGATTTATTTTCTCTCTTTTCTCGAAGTAAAATAAATGTTAAACGTCTCCTCACGGAAAACTTCACCGTATCAGCAATTACGGCGCGAGCTGTTGCTACAGGAACGATAAATTGTGATTTGAGCTGTCTGTTACAGAAAATTAAGCCCTACCTTCCGACCTCTTCTTGACCAAACAGATTCGAGCTGGTTCAACAGCGCTGTGGTGTCATTATGATTGGTGCAAATGAAAGCGTCGTGTAGTTTTATCGTTCGCGACGCGCAGCCCACAGTAACCGAAAGCGCAGTGAGGCGCTCGAGTGCATGCGGACGGTTAGGACGCTGTCGATGACGAGGTTCCGTCCCAAAGACATGGTGTTCTCATCGAGGATCACCCGTGAACACCATGAGGTCCCCGAGCCTGGATTAAAGTTAGCGTTTTTAGCAGATTAGGAGAAGACACACACAGGAGAATCCTGCCATGCAGATCATTTGGTCATGTGATCACGTCCTGATGATGTGACAGAAGTTGATGAAGACCTTCAAGCAACCTATAAGACCACAAGTCATCTTCCCTCTTCCCTCTCTTCATGATTTATCAGTGAGTGTATTTCCCTTTTCTCAATGACACAAAGGTGAGAGTGTGTGTGTGTGTGTGTGTGTGTGTGTTTTGTGATGCCCAGCATCACCCTGGCATAGAAAGTCTTCTATTAACTAGGCTTCCCCGCTGACTGGGCATCTGCACAAAGCAGATGGTTCCTGTAGAATTATCTTACACACACATATATAAATATACACACACACCCCCCAGTGGAAAGAGAGAAAGAGAGAGAGTGGGAGGAAAGACGGATATGAGAGAGAGTGGGATGCATGAAGAGAGAGTGATGACAGAGTGTGGGAGGATCGTGACCTCGTAGTTGTGGTCATAATTACACACTTACTATACAAACTACACAAACTTTTAATGACGGAATTTAAAATGAAACCTAATCAAGGCGTGGCAGAAGGGAAGGGGGAGGGGGGTTTATGGGGTTGGGCTTCACCTTATCGGAGACGGAGCCGTCCTGCTCTCTCCTGTGTCTGCTGATGCGTTTCGGGATGCCCACTTCATACGAAGAGAACTGGGACGTCTGAGAAGCCGAACCTACAAACATACGGGGGTTGGGGGTTGGGGGGAATACATAAATAATCTACACACACCGTTGTGTAAGGAATAAAACATTTACAGGGGGAGTGCACTTATAGGAACATAATCCATGACGGTGGTGGTGTAATCAGGCTCAACATGAGCCTGAGTTACTTTAACACAAGTGTGTTATTTCTCAAACACCTCAACAATTTGCCAGTGATTACATAATGTCGTACTTTTTATCCGCTTATAGTTACATTCATGTTCAGTTTTTTTTTCCGTCGTGGTAGTAAACACCTAGTGGCTTAGTGGTTATCACGTTCGCCTCACACCTCCAGGGCCGGGGTTCGAGTCCCGCCGGGGCCGTGTGTGTGGAGTTTGCATGTTCTCCCCGTGTGTCGGGGGTTTCCTCCGGGTACTCCGGTTTCCTCCCCCAGTCCAAACACATGCATGGTAGGCTGATGGGCGTGTCTAAAGTGTCTGTAGTGTATGAATGTGTGTGTGAGTGTGTATGTGATTGTGCCCTGTGATGGACTGGCACTCTGTCCAGGGTGTACCCCGCCTTGTGCCCCACGCTTCCTGGGATAGACTCCAGGTTCCCTGTGACCCTGATAAAGGAGTAAGTGGTAGAAGATGGATGGATAGTAAACACCTGTTCTCTCATTTTTTTCTATCTCTCTTCAAGTGGCAGAGAAACCACAAACTTTGGTTCGGTTTTGCAGATTAATCGGCACTGATAACCAGTTATCACCAGAAATCATTTTTCCCGGTCACGTCCGTCGCCGAGCGGCCAAGAAGCGTCCACTGGAGAGTGTCAACTGCGAATCGCTGACCCTCTCCTCTCACACTACAGGATCCTCTGAATCGCTGACCCTCTCCTCCTCTCACTACAGGATCCTCTGAATCGCTGACCCTCTCCTCTCGCACTACAGGATCCTCTGAATCGCTGACCCTCTCCTCTCGCACTACAGGATCCTCTGAATCGCTGACCCTCTCCTCTCGCACTACAGGATCCTGCGAATCGTTAATGATTTATATAGAAGCAATATTATAACAGAGGTCTTAGTAAAAAATGTGTACTCAAAGTTATTATAAAATACTATTACTATTACTACTACTACTAATAACAATAATAATAATAATAATAATAATAATCACAACACTGAACTTTAATCAGAAAGAGTTCCAGCAACAGTTTGTACAATACAGGATACTGATATTTAAAATTATAACGTCGACAGCCTTCGGGAACTGATCGACATCAAATATCAGATTGTTTAGCCTATAAATTCTGTCAAAACTCTAAAGGGAACTTCTTAGCGTACTGAAATTATTTATCTTTGTAAAGGTGGGGGGGGGCTCATACTTTTGCACTGTACTGTATGCACTGTATCTGTCCATTAGCGTGGGAAAATGATGACCCTTTATTTATTTACACCAGACCAATCTGGGAAGCTTTAACGTTACGGTCTGGGTTACACAGGGTTACCCCTCCTTCCCAAAGCCGGAACGATATCCGACATCACAGCATTTCCCACCAGCGTGTAAAAGTCTGCAACTGGATCTGACCGAATCGCACACACACACACACACACACACACACACACACACACACAATACACCCCCCCCCGATACAATGTAAACAAACAGATTACAAGATAAAACAATTATAGAACGAGAAAAAAAGACGTGCTTTTAAACTAATCTCCATTTTGTTTCAGAGTTATTAACTTAAAAGTAAGGCAACGAGCGTTTATAAGCCTAGCTGTTACGACGAAGCGATAACAGGAACGAATACCAACGTAACTATAAACGGACAGAAAAGTATGACGTGAGGACGAAGATGTTAAAGGTGCAACAGGCGATTTTTTTTTTTAACACCTTACGTGTACAAATAACCTGGAAGACGTGTAGATGATTTAAAAAATTTGTTTTTTCTTCAGGGCGCACGGTGGCTTAGTGGTTAGCACGTCCGCCTCACACCCCAAGGGTCCGGGGTTCGAGTCCCGCCAGGGCCATGTGTGTGCGGAGTTTGTATGTTCTCCCCGTGCGTCGGGGGTTTCCTCCATAGTATATGAATGTGTGTGTGTGTGTGTATGTGATTGTGCCCTGTGATGGACTGGCACTCTGTCCAGGGTGTACCCCGCCTTGTGCCCGATGCCTCCTGGGATAGACTCCAGGTTCCCCGTGACCCTGATAAAGGAGTAAGCGGTTGAAGATGGATGGATGGGTTTTTTTTCTTCAACGTTTTTTTAAAAACACCCAGTCGTTAAAACCCGAACGGATTAAGACACTTCCCTCCAAGAACCACCAAAGACCGTGAGGGCGGAGCTTCATGAAATGTCAGCGGGAATCATTCAAATGTCAAACCCACCCCACTATTCAAGACCTAATCTTGAAGAAAGAAAAAAAAAAAAAAAAGACAAACCTTACCTAAGGCACGTTTAACGAGAACCACTGGAAGACAAGATGCTGCTCTAGAGCAAGACACGCCCCTGGGGGCGGGACGTATACACCCTATGGAGCATGTGATTGGACGAACACACGGCTAGTACAGGATGAGTCATGGGAAAAAATATGTTTCATCTTTCAAAAAAAAAAAAAAAAAAGATGTGGCACACTTTTAAAAACGCCAAAAACTTTTGAGTTAAATTATTCTGGTTTGGAGTTCGTTCCCAGGACAACTTAAAACAGGTGTTTGTGAAGTCTCCCTGAGCTATGACATGTAAATAAAACAATTAGAACTTTCCTTCTATTAGTTGTGAGGAAAAGTAAACCTCTACAGCTACCTGCTTGGGTCTCCTTACCTCCAGTGCTGTCGAAGAGTACAAACACCACACATATTATCTGGAAGTGAGAAGATAAAACCACAGCCATGGCATGTAAACACACTTTTGTTGCCAGTCAGGTTGTGTTTCGGGTCTTTATACGAGTTCCTCGTTATAAATGAATGCTTTTCAAACTAATCCGCTCATCTAAATCCGACAGAAATAACCGCTTGAGTCAGAGCTCTATGTACTACGCTAGTGTCCGAGGTAGCCCTACTACACAGCCCCAGACTGCGCATGCGCAAGGCATCACTTCTTCCGATAATCCCCGCCTCCTGTACTGTGCCACGATTGGCTGCTAGGAGGCGCGGCCGTGTTCTGATTGGACAGCGCGTGTCACTGTAGAAACCAGAAAGGCTCGTGTAGCTGTTGTAGCGTTAAAGGTGCAATAGTCGGTGTGTTTTTGCTTGAAAAAGTTATTTTACAAAACAAAACAAAACAATTGCTAAATGTTCAGAGACGAGAGAACAATAACAGTGTAAGCCATGACTTCAGAACTTAAAAGTATTACGTGGAGTTTGCATGTTCTCCCCGTGTGTCGGGGGTTTCCTCCGGGTACTCCGGTTTCCTCCCCCAGTCCAAACACATGCATGTTAGTCTGATTGGCGTGTCTAAAGTGTCCGTAGTGTATGAATGTGTGTGTGAATGTGTATGTGATTGTGCCCTGTGATGGACTGGCACTCTGTCCAGGGTGTACCCCGCCTTGTGCCCGATGCTCCTTGGGATAGACTCCAGGTTCCCCCGTGACCCTGATAAAGGAGTAAGCGGTTGAAGATGGATGGATGGACAATAAAACCCCCTTGATTTGACTTGAAATTTCCACATTGGTAGCTACAAAAATAAAGTGTTCCACTTTAACCCAGTTAAAATTGATCTCAGATAACTTCTCATTTCTCTCACAATACCATTCTATAGCAGGAGGAAACATCACCAAAGTGTCATTAATGTCTTTATAGATGTAGATGTTGTCTGAAGGTGGAACTAGAGTACATCATTTAGCTGTTGGGAATCTTAGGTCCACAGTTATGGAACAGTCTTCCATTTAGTGTTCGGGACTCAGACACAGTCTCAGTGTTTAAGTCTAGACTTAAAACGTATTTATTCACTCTAGCCTACCCTGACTAGACTTTCCATCATGATAAATCCCAGTGTTAACAATTTTTCTCTCCCCCTCTCCTTCTGCCGAGCTGCACATGAGTTGATGGAGATGTTGGAGATCCTGGTCCTTTCTGCTCTCCGGACCTGCATGATCGGTCTCGGAGGTCCTACTTCTGGATGGAGCTCTCATCTACTCCAAATCCAGACTGCTGGGACTAAGGCTTTTCAAAGCCAAACAGATTACATTTAAAGCAATAATTGTCTCTTTAAGAATGTCTGTTGTGACCCAGATGAGGATGGGTTCCCTTCTGAGTCTGGTTCCTCTCAAGGTTTCTTCCTCTTAAACATCTCAGGGAGTTTTTCCTTGCCATTGTCGCCACTCAGTGTCTTGCTCAGTTGGGATAATTTCTCACTTTTACTGTGTGTGTACTGTGTTTGTATTCCTGTAAAGCTGCTTTGAGACAATGTCTATTGTAAAAAGCGCTATACAAATAAAATTGAATTGAATTGAATTAAATTAGGGGTAGTCGAAAATGCTCGAAATTATGCAACTCTTGGATATCCGTCAAATAATTCATTTGTGGTTTGTACTATATTGTATAATATGATACTATTTGATACTTAATATTTGTTCCTCCATGAATCCTTGATCTACACAGAATATTGAGTTGTTCGTTTATAAGTCGGATGAATAACTTTACCCAGGTCCCTTGGGTTTCAGCCAATCACAGCGCAGGAGTCTTAGTTCCTGTAAAGCTGCACGCTTCTATTGTAAGTACCGTATAAATATGATTAAATGTGATATTTTTTGCTATTTGAATACACAGACGTATATGTTTATGATGGTACACTACCATAACCTGACTACAAAGCTCCCACTTTGCCTAAATGTTTAGACGGTAGTTCATGCTAACGCTAATGTTTTGCTAGTTAGCGCTAGCTTCTTCTTGTAGTCCGTTTGAACTTTGAACTGCATTTTCCGTAGAGCATCAATTTGGACCAATCAGATGTAGCGGTGTCATCCGGGTAGCATTTTGAGTATCGAAACCATAGCCGGCTAGTAATTTACTTTATTTATTTATTTATTTGGACTTTTTTTTTTCCTGGTTTAAATGTACTTGAATACTAAATACTAAATAAGTGATTAAAAAAAAGGGAGACCGAAATGAAGTAGGCAATTAACTTCCGGGATTGGTCTGATACTGTATGACGTCATGTATCGACTTTGTTTGCTTCCAGTGAGCCTCCTACACGCAGGATGGATGAAGATGTGGAGGAAAAGGTGGAGAAGATGCTGAACGGAGAAGGGCTGGTGGTTCTCGACATCGACGTCATGCCTGATCACGTGGAAGCTGTAACCCTGAAAAAAAACGTCTGCTACATAGTGAGCGCTGTCATCTTCAACGCTGAGGTAAGGATCATTAACAAATACATATGCAGCGCTTAACATGATGAGATAAATATGTATCATGGTACAGTGACTCTGTGTGCGTGCGTGTGTGCGTGTGCTAGGGCGAGGTGCTGATGGTGCAGGAAGCGAAGAGGGAGTGTTACGGTCTCTGGTACCTCCCCGCGGGCCGCATGGAGGCTGGTGAGAGCATCCATGAAGCTCTGCGCAGGGAGGTGAAAGAAGAGACGGGGTTTGAGTGTGAGCCAATCACCATGCTGCTGGTGCAGGAACAGGGGCGGCAGTGGATCCGCTTCGCCTTCCTCGCCGAGGTCACAGGTCAGCGCTCGTGGCGTCGGCATGTACGACTGGTAGCTGTAGGAGTGTGAGCAGTATGTTGACCGTATTCTGCCTCAACTTTAGATAATAGCATCTACCAATATTAATACGATTTATAAGTAGGTCTGTTAAAAAACTCCTGTCGATTATTTAACGCGATTATTTCATTCTTCTCTTGTGCTCACTGCTTCGCTCAGTCCATAGACCCAGGTCATCACTTCAGCTTTTAAAAGATATATAAAGATTTAATTCGTTCTCCATGTCCATGGAAAAACACTATATGAAAGGAGTTATTTTCAGTTGAACCTAGAGTTAAGTGCTTTCTCTGTCCTCTAGGGGGCCGCCTGAAGACAGCGTCCGAGGCCGACCCGGAGTCGCTGCAGGCTCAGTGGTGGGACCGCGAGGCTCCTCTTCCTCTGCGCAACCGGGATATTCTGTGCCTTATCGATGCCGGGCTGAGGTATCGTCAGAGGCCTTGGTTCCCTTTTTCTCACCCTGTGAACTTGCCTTGCTCTGTAGTGTGTCAGAGGCAGCTCCTGATCTTCAGCTGCGAAGAGCGAATATGGCTGCTCCTCGCTAAGCACGCGAGCGATCCGGAGACGCAAACTTGCTTTCCCGTGACCGTCTCACAGAAAGGGTATTCGGTTAAACTGGCGGGGCAGAGACTCGTCCGAGAGTGCATGCGCTCGACGGATCACGAGCTGCACGTGAACGCGCACGGGATTCTGGGAGTGCAGCACGACGGCAGAGTCCTGGGCCGGTCGGACGGGATCTGTTTCAATACGCTCGCCACTCTGGAGCGTTCAGGCGAGAGGGCGGAGCTCAGCAGCCCGCCGCTTTTGGACAGCAAGCGGTACACGTGGCACGAAGTGACCGATCAGAGCCTGAAAGGGAAGATACTGGGCAGGATAAAAAACAGATCGTTCCTGCCCATGCACAGTCTCTAACCATCGACTAATTAATTAACAACAACCGATATAATCCGATGACCGGTTCACGCTTTTCCGACACGCGCTAGTCATCCGCGTGCTTCAGCGTGCGATTACATTCTCACGCGTATATGCTGTTAACACTCCAACCTGAACAGAAGTGAAAAACCTGTTTACTCATAAACATTCGAGCTAGACCGCTAGCATTCTCTAGATCTGCGGTATTCAACAAAAACTTGAAATAAGCAGTCAACAACGGTTAACGTTTAATGCTTAGCCATTAGTGATTATTTTAAGGCTACAAGTAAGACAAAACAGTTCAACATGGTTGTATTTGCTGTCCGTTGTCAAAAGCAGCTACTACCCGTTTATTAACTCTTAAAGACAGAGTTTGTAGTTGTGACAGTGTTGAAAGTTTTGCATAGAAGTGTAGAGAGCCAATCAGAGTGCAGCATTTAAGATCCTGAAGGTCGCAGCCAGAAAACTGTACGAAATGCATCGCAGTCCGTGTCCTGTGGGCGGAGCATCTGAGTACACTACCGGTCAAAGTTTACACACACTCATTCTTTATTTTTATTTCTCCCTGCACATTTTAGAATAATAATAAATCATCAAAACGCTGGAGTAACACAAATGGACGTATGGGATTTATTTTGTGCTAAAAAAAAATCCAAAATAATTTAATATTTAAGCATCTTCATAGTAGACAAGCTTTTCGCCGAGAATTTCCAGCCATGTATTCTTGGCAGATCCGGATTAAAAATGCCGGCGTTTTCCTTTGAGCGCTGTGACGCGTGGTGAGGAAAACGTATGGAGTATCAGGCATGATCTACACGTTTCTGTCTTATAATAAATAATTTTATTGATTCAGCGAGTGTCGTGATTTTCATCTTTATATTGTCCATGTTTACACAGATCTCTGAGAACATCTTAATTAACGCCACAGCGATACGGACTGAGACAAAAAAACGAATAGAGTGAAAAAAGAGAAATCGGATGACGAAACACATGACCAGACATATCTGCAGACTTACTGTTTGGGTCAGTGACGTAACATTAAAACACATCAGATAATTATTAAATGTCCATATGTAACACATCACACTTAATAGACTTTTTTTCTGTACTTAATTCAAAGCCTATAATAATAATAATAATAATATAATATAAATAATAACTAACTAATGTGCAGAAATGGCTTAAGTTTTCTCTGTGATATGATCACGACACTTAAACATTAAACACGCATTAAAGCCGATAATTCTGCTGTCGCTATGGGAAACTCATTGAGACGAAGGTGATGTGGCTCAAGATCCTCCGAACTCGACTTTTTTTTTTTTTTTTGTTCTTGGTGTTATGTTTCCGCCTTACCTCAAATGTAGCTCGCTAACTAACTGATAATCAGTTATACGATATAACTTAATATACAATGTACAAAATGTTTTACCATGAACACTTCAATTCGATATGGTTGCTACCCGTGCCTATTCTGTACTCTTTGGGATTAGGCTGCCTAAATAAGGCAGCATTTCTGGGCAGCTGATTAAGCATGTGTATTATCTATTTCATGACGTGTGCAGATAAAGGTGATCTTCTCTACCACATTAGATTATTGCTCTGTTCCAGCTAAGTATGTCAAGTACCCCTTGCTGCAGAATCAAAAGTCCAGGGGGTGGAGTTAGACCTGATCTAGCTCCTTCTACCTGTGTAGACTCGAATCAAAAGTCCAGGGGGTGGAGTTACATCGATCCAGCTCCTCCCATCTGTGCAGACTGGAACCAAAGGTCCATGGGGTGGAGTTAGACCTGATCTAGCTTCTCCTACCTGTGCACACTCGAACCAAAAGTCCAATAGGTGGCGAGAACTCAAGTGTTTCAGGCTGGATAAGTGTTTGTGTTGTTTTGTGTTGTCCCATGGGTTAGGGTTAGGTTTATAGAAGGAGTTGCATCAGGTATATCTCAACCTCCTCGACGTTTGATTCAGCAGCAAGGATTATCTTGACAGTGCCACTTAAATTTCTATGGAAAAAAAGAGTTGTCATGATTTCTGTGTATAAAAATACACATTATAAATACTAAATAAGGCCACTGCATCTTCATCACTTTTGCACAAATATGACAATAGCCAGAGCCATTTTTCTCCTTTTTAGCGTTAGTGTAGTGACAGAGACGAAGAAATCATCTGTATCACTTTAAATATTTGATCTACTATAGAAGCTGAAAGTCTTTCATTATCATCGTTCATCCAGTCAGTTCCTGACTGTTTTAAAGGCACCGCGTGTCTCGTAGTCTTAAAGTCTGGAAAAAAGCAGTCAAGTCCAACCACATGACCAGCAACGAGGCAACGGTACCAACCCTTAACGGTAGTGACTCATACCACAGTGTATTGTACCCTGCGTTGACACTCCTGCGTTCCTCTGAAGCACCTGAAGTTTCGGCCCTGTGTTTATTTAAGGGGCCGAGAGATGCTCCTGATCTCCCATGGGAAGTTTGACGAAGGCGATGGCTGCCAGCTCCTTACAGAACTCCTCCAGTACGATCACTCCCTTCAACAGGATGCCTTGATCCACTCTGGGAATGGGGGAAATCAGGAACCATACTGTTAAGGTTTTCATTGCTCTTCGAGCGCTATCTCACACAGCGTTGATCAATTAAACAAAAAAAGGAGGTGGGGCTTATCAAACAATCATCGATAAGATTTGCCATTTAATCAACACTATTTACACCAAGGCTCTGCTGAATTCTCGATTCTGATAGGTCAGAAAGCAGATCTCTTGTCCTGATCTGTTATTTGTTAAAACCATAAAGTGCATTAACGTGCAGAACAACTATACATGAATGCTAAATAAATAGATAAAGTATTAACAGATTGGAAAAAAAAGCCGTGTTTTGACGGTTCGTTATGGTCAAAGATCTCTTAGGAGAATGTTTATTTTAACATTTCTGGAAGGAGATGTTACTCCAGTGCGAGCGCTTTGTTCCAGTCTCCAGGAAACGTTCGTCCAACACGCTGAGTCGTTACTTAACGATTGACCGCAAAAACACTCATCGGGATTGAAGAAATAACGGCTTACACAGTTTCCTCCTCGAGGCCTGTGAGCTGCTTCCTGACTGTGACGAGTCTCTGGGTGAAGTCTGGGATGTGCTGGATCCTCTGCATCAGCTCACCGATCACCTACAGGAAGAAACAGGAAGCACGTCGAGAAACGAGTAATGACACACTCATTCTTTATTTTGTTTATTTTTCCTACATTTTAGAATAATAATAAACCCATCAAATCTCTGGAGTAACACAAATGGAACTATGGGAATTATATTCTGGGGGAAAAAAAATCCAAAATAAATCAAAATAATGTACCGTATTGTACCGGATTATAAGGCGCACTCAATTATGGGGTCTATTTCTGTACTTGACCAATACATAAGGCGCACCATGTTATAAGGGTGATCCCATGCCAAAGTGCCCTTGGGCACGACACTGAACCCTAAGTTGCCCCCGATGGAAAGCTAGCACCTTGCATGCAGCTCTGCTACCATTGGTGTGTGAGTGTGTCTCATTAGTAAGTCGTTTGTAAAATGATATTTCTGTAAAGCTGCTTTGAGACAATGTACCATTGTAAAAAGCGCTATACAAATTGATTAATTATTAATTAATTAATTATAAGGCGCATACGGTTGTTACGCCAATCAGTCGCACAACATTTGTACAGATTTTGGAACTCAGGCCACACATAAGGCGCACCGGATTATTAGGCGCACGGCCGATTTTAGAGAAAATTTAAGGCTTTTCGGTGCGCCTTGTAGTGCGGAAAATACAGTAGCTTTTTTTAGCATCTTCAAAGTAGACACGCTTTTTGCCGAGAATTTCCAGAAATGTATTCTTGACGTTTTCTCACCCGATGTCTTGAGGAATTTCCCCGAGATGCTTTTTAAACAGTATTAAAGGAGTTCCCACCGACGCTGCACTCTTATCGGATACTTTTTCGGAACATTCCGCTCCGAGTCGTCCGTTTAAAAGAAATTTTTTTTGTAAATGAAATGTTAGTTTTCTAATGAAGCAAACGAATACGTCGGCACGATTAGGCACTGATTTCACCACAGATTTAATAATACAACTTCAGATTAAAAGGTTTTTAAGATCAGGACAAACAGTTCAGTCGTGTGTCCACAAACTTTTGACCAGCCGTGTGTATAAAAACGGACATTTACACACTCGTCATTTAATGATATGTAACAATTTAAATACGTCTAAAATGTTACTTTTTTCAGTACAAACTTTGTTATAGATCTTTATTTGACGACTTCTACATTATCGAGTCAGGACAACAAAAAAAAAAAAAAAAAAAAAAAAAAAAAAACATTTCAGGTTCCAAAATGAAATGTTCCAGAAAAATGTTTGTGATGACGTCACGTGACACGTCTCGGCCGGAAGATTTTGAAGCTCCTCAGAATTTCGCCGGAGTTTGCATGACTTAAGTGCAGAAAATATTTAAGTGTGAAATGTGGATTAAATTTGCAAGTGTCTAGACGTATGGATTGGTTGCTGGATTTTTATTATGTTACTTATAGGCAACAGGGAGAAGAAAAGAAAAATGCTCACTCACTCGGACGAGCGTAGAGAAGAGCGAGCGAGTGCCGGGGCTCAGGGTAATGTAGGGGTCCAGCAGATACTCGTGAAGATGAGGGTGGGGAAACGCTGCCAGCCGAGAGAGCACCGACGTCACCTGAAGGTTCAGTTCGTATGGCTGAGAAGAAACGATTAGAGCGTGTTGAGTTTATGTAGAGAATGTGACGAGTATTTCATCTGGATAAATAGGATGTGGCAACAAAATGGCTACCTGCTCCAGTATGCGTGCTATCCTGTCTAACAGCACTTTGAGGAAGTGCCCTTCGTAGAAGTCTGCGCTGTCGGAGTGGACTACGATGGGTTTCGGGGCGTCCGGCCAACCCCAGTCCATAGACACAGCCGAACACTCTTTCAGCTGTGAAATGAGAGAGAGAGAGAGAGACTGAGACAATCTAACAGCATACAGTTATGGCCGCCAGTCGATGACGTTTAGGTCGTATTTTATTATTATATATTTTTGCGAATATTTTGCTATTCTAGACGATCGAATCGTTAATTAGGAACGTTTTTCAAAAGCAGTGAAAAATCGCCATGATAACACGAGCTTACACGATGGGTTTCTGTAAGTCTTACCGATGTTAGAGCATCATGGACATACGTGTCATATCCTGCTCCCTGTGCATGCTGGGACGTTTTTGCCTCTTGGGGAACTAAACAGAGAAAACTTGGGGGGGGGGGGGGGGGGGGACAAAACAGGACACTAGTACATCAACAATGTACGTGAAGAAAGAGAAAGTCAAATAAGAGCTTGCTCTACCTGTTAACGGTTTCAGCTATCTGTGGGCGCGCGCTGGACTTCCTGTCTTCCCGGGACATAGACAGCAAACACTCCGAGCCACTGAACTCGCTGTCTGTGAAGAAAGGATCTTCTTCCATCTCTCTGCCAGAGAAAGAAAGAGAATAATCAGAGTAAGAGAAGATAAGCAGTTCAATAGCTTTTTTTCTTTTTAATGACTAGTTCCCCGCCTGCCCCTCGCCCCCCTCCTCACTCTGACTCTTCCAGGAACTCCGGATCAGTTCCTGATCTCTCGTCGACGCCCCCTGAACCCGGCAGCCTGTAGGAGCGAGTCTCGAGGTTCCGCAGCACCAGGTTGGTCAGGACGAGTTTGTCGGGCTTCTTCAGGAGTTCCTCGAAGAGCCGTAATGTTGCGACGCTAATCTGTGGTTTTGCGATAAAAGGAGCGTTAGGTTTCAACGGAGAACGCAACAGGGGAAGAAAATAACGGGTCGGTGATGAACAGTCATCAGACACCTCGTCTGAGATGTGGTCGCAGTGCATGATGAGATGGTAGCGTAGCACGTGTGAGTGCGGGGGCGTGACGGTCGGCTGCTCCCGGTGCGTGTCGCCGCCTAGCAGGAAGTGTGCCATCTCGTGCAGAAGGATGGCGGACCGCGTGTGATGGACGCAGCGTGAAAGGAGAGCCGTGTGGACCAGAACGCCAACCTCGGACCTGCGTAATTACACACACACACACACGGCAAGATTTCACTTAATTCATAACAGAAGTTTCCATTCTCTCTGAATATCACTCAATGTCACAATCAGTTTCAAATGTTTACGTTTCCTAGGCAACCCAAAAGTTCACATAAAATTCCGCCATCTTGAATATATTGTCCCCCCACCATACATATAGTGAAGCTGAAATCCTAGTCACTATATACGCTCGCCACGTAGGGCACAACACAAAGGCGTTAGTAA
Source organism: Noturus placidus (assembly GCA_022414735.1). Classification (NCBI taxonomy): domain Eukaryota; kingdom Metazoa; phylum Chordata; class Actinopteri; order Siluriformes; family Ictaluridae; genus Noturus; species Noturus placidus. Next base: position 9,229 of record JAFFST010044868.1, on the reverse strand, counting down.
TGTACTGCACTGTAGGAGCAAGAGAACGTATAAAAGTGATGCATAACCATCGCCTCGCGATAATAAGTGAAAATCTTTTGGATGGGCGCACAAAATTGTGATGATTTTTACTGGAGATGAATTACAACCTGAGCTTCAACTCCTGCTTTATTATTCAGTTATTAACTCACGTATTAACTCCCTATTAACAGGAAATGAAAGTAGCCAGAAAAGGCAGGAATGTAAATCTGGACGATAGCGAAAAGAAACGCCGTCATCACGCGCGTTCAGCCGAAGCCATCTTCGATTCGCGTGCCTCAGACGCGGACGTGAGTACAGCTCGATGTCTCATTTAGCAACAAACGGCACTCCTAAAGAGCGCGCAAAACTATTTCGTACGATCGCGATTTCGCCGACTTCAATTAGTAGACAATTTTGCAAAGGGAAAAAAAAAATCCGCAGCAAAATCGAGCGTTTTCTTTTTGCCCGCAACAATCAGGGGGGAAAAAAAACTCTCCGAAATCTTGTACGGACTGAATATTATTAGCAACGTGTATAAAAATGAGCTTAGGTTAAACTGCTCGCCGTAGAATGAATATAAAACAACAATAATAGAGAGCTGCAGTAACACCATAACGAATGACTTAAAAATCACACAATAGTCAATATTACCGGATACAAACATTACCCAGGTGAGACGGTTATTAGACTCACATCTGTAGCAGCTGGGGCTGAACGATTCCAGTAAGCCACTGCTGGTGAAGAGCTCTGGCGAGTTTTCCGGCGAGCACCTGAGAGACGTATTTAACGTACGGAGGATGAATGTATAATACCTGTATTATACAGTAGTGTGTTATGGTAAAAAACAATCTTGTGTGATTTATTACCTCTGGCGCATCTTTAATGAGCTGGTCGCAGTAGTCGAGCCAGCAGAAGAACCTGTCCATGTGCTCCTGCGCCGGAAAAGTCTGGGTTTCCTCCGCGTTGACCGGGGAGAACCGAATCCTGTACACGGAAACACGGCGTGCTGATCGTCAAGCAAGTGAAGTGAAGATTAGCAGAATTGACAGGAATCGTAATTGTTTTAGGTCCGGGTTTGTAACGTGCGTCTGTTTTTCCATCTGTTCAGAACGGAATAAAACCATTGGCATCATGCTGTCTCGGGAAATGAATCAACGGTGGCTGGTGTGACGACGTGGAGTCCCACTTACGTTTGATTTTTCCCATAAAAGCTCGTCTTGTAGTGTTTGATTCCTCTTACACCACAGCGATTATGATTTTTTTTTTTCCTCAATGAAAGAATGACACGTCGTGCTTTTATCCATTTATGGTTACATCCGACATCCACGAAAACACTTCCTGTTCTCACGTTATAGCATCTACGTTACAAACAGTTGTTCCTTCTCAAGCCCCTCTTCTCTCTCTCTCTCGTCTTGAAAAGTTACAGCTTCACCTCGGACTGTTACAAAGACCTGACGCTGGAGACTCCTTCCATAACCGTGAGATAAAAGTCTCCTCGCAGGAAATTTAACCCACGACAACGATTACACACGATGATTTTTAAAGCTCTTTAGATGCCATGGCCATAATACAAGTCCTCGTATGAGTTTACATTTACATTTATTCATTTAGCAGACGCTTTTATCCAAAGCGACTTACAAATGAGACACACTCACACACCAATGGTAGCAGAGCTGCATGCAAGGTGCTAGCTTGCCATCGGGGGCAACTTAGGGTTCAGTGTCTTGCCCAAGGACACTTCGGCATGGGATCACCCGGGCCGGGATTCGAACCACCAACCCTACGATTAGTGGACAACCTGCTCTACCGATTGTGCCACAGCCGCCCTTGTTACTATAGAAACAATAACGTATCAACGAATAGGTAATAACACTTGAGTGACCTGATTCGCAGACGTTCCACAACTTTAATGTACTTATTAACGGAGAAAAAGTATGTACCGTTCTTTAGTTAATAAATCATTGTGATATGTTGCCAATAAAACACTCGGGGTGTTAACAGTGACTCTACGTCGTTGATTATTTATCTATAACAGTGCATCTCCAAGCATGTTATTCCATATTCCTCAGATAGATATACTATATAATGTAAAATGTTGTATGTTCTAGTCATTTATCCATTTAGAAATCATTTTTTTTTTTTTTTTGGTCTTGGTTGCACACCCGCTCCCGTCCCTACCTCCACTGTTTGACGGTGTAGCTGTGTATGTCTTCAGGATGGAGTGAGATGGGGATGGCGCTGTAGAGCTCACACGCTCTCTCTGCTAGAAGGTCACACAGTGGAGTTTCCTCTGCCAGAAGCTTGGACATGTCCACCTGAGGAACGCTGGTCAGGATTAGCATGCTCTCCATCGCCCGCAAGGCAACGCGGCTTTTCTGACACACACACAGACAACACGCAACGTATCAGCAATCAACTCTTCATTTATACCGTCTGAGCTCGAATTCTTCACCGAGCTGGAAATGAGAACACCCAGGGGCTCACCTGGCTTTTCCCAAGCTGCACGAGGATCCGGATTAAACCTGTGTCTGGCTGGTTCGAGCTCTGCGTGGAAGGAGAAGCCGAGTCCTCTGGACTGGATCCTACACCGGCTCCTTCTACACCTTCCCCTGGGAAAGAGCTACATCTCTGAGGCTGGCCTTCTTTATTAGTCTGTGTTGTAAAGGATTTATGTTAATTCAGTGTCTCTCTCTCTCTCTCTCTCTCTCTCTCTCTCTCTCAGGAGCAGAGAAGAACTGACTCACCTCCAGGATGTAGTTAAGGACGTACGGGTCTTTCTTCACACGAGAACAAATGGAAAAAAGAAACAGCGATTCCTCCTTCTCTGTTTGTGAGTCAGGAAGCCCACATAGACGGATCAGCTTCTGTAGTGCAACACAGACACGTGAAAAAGCGTTTCAAAATAAATAAATAATCAGCTAACAGATTCAGATATAGAGCTGATCGTAAGCTCCAGAGTTCAATCAGGTTTATTAGAGATATTTAAAAGCACAATGTACGCAACAGTCGCTTTGCTAATTAAACAAATTATAATCAGGGTACAAAGACTAACGAGTGTAAATCATTATTTCAAATGCAGCTCCACAGCAAAAGTTTGGAGGTCCTTCTACAGGAGGTCCACCAGAGGAACCAGGGCTGCAATGCGATGAAAGTGGAAATCAGGAAGAACTGTGTGGTTCATCCTGACCAGTGAAGGAGGCGTGGCCTCTGTGCATATCAGTCCCAGTGAAGGAGGCGTGGCTTCTGTCCATATCAGTCTCAGTGAACGAGGCGTTGCCTCTGTGTCTGTCATTCCCAGTGAAGAAGGCTTGGCCTCTATGCATGTCAGCGCCAGTAAAGGAGGCGTGGCCTATGTGTATGTCAGTCATATTGAAGGAGGCGTGTTCTCTATGCATGTCAGTACCACTGAAGGAGGTGTGGTCTCAGTGTCTGTCAGTTCCAGTGAAGGAGGCGTGGCCTCAAACTTTTTTGCATTGCACACATCTCTAACTTGCATTGCTCTGACTCATTGGCCTTTTATATTTCATAAGCTGATTTATTTATCTTCTATCAAATCGTTTGGGAAAGAGAGCTACACACTCATAGTCCCCAATCCGCATGTCTCTTCTCTATCATAGAACACTGTTCGTGAATCTTAGCACTAATCGTGTTGGTATCTGGATATCTCTCACCTGTACAGGTCGATACACGTTAATCATATGCAGCATGGGTTTCTGGATCTGCGCCAGGAGTTTGGAGAAAAACAGCAGGACCTGCTGGCTCATTCCAGGGGGATACTGTACAACAAAAAAACCATGTTCACTTTGAAGAACAAAGACCAGGCTCGCATGGTCTGATATACACATGCATGTGTGTGTGTGTGTGTGTATATACCTGTGCCTTTCCCAGCGTGCACAGTGTCTCCAGCAGTTTGTGTTGGAGCAGGTACTCCATGCATGGCCCTGTCTCCTCCACATCCTGCTCTCCCTCCTCATACACCAGGATGTCCAGCATCTGCTTCAGTCTCCACGGGATGTCCGTTTGCTTCACCGGCTGCGCCTCATCTATACAACATACAACAAACAAACAAAAAAAAACAAACAAAGGCCCAACTCAATCTGTGTGTTCGTTAAAAGGAAAGGTCAAAGGTAAAGGTGTTTAACGATACTCAAATAATATGTTACTGTCATTTATACCACTAAGCTGTTGAATTTTTAATGTTTCTATGGTGACGATTCGTTATAGGCTTCAATGCCCAACAGTAAACACATAATAAACACATTTTAAAGAAAACTGTTCGAATTTAACAGAGATGTTAATATTCTGTGATATGGTGACGTTTTCTGTGTGTAGACGGTTATTTGACATTAAATCAATGGGAGATATTTAACATGAATGGAAGAAGTCTCCAGTGTCGGTGCGCATCGGGACACGTTTGTATTTATCTTCTCTCTAAACCCCGAGTGCTTCCTGATGTTCTCTCACCAACCTCACCTGTAGTTTCAATGTAGTAGTTGGTTATTCCTTTCCAGTGATCGACGAAAGAGTCGAGCAGATTTTCTGAAGGCTCTCTCTGAAACAAAGACAGAATAGGACGCCGATCAGACGTGCGAAAACGTCCTTAAATTCTCAATCCTGATTGGTCAGGTGTTGATTAATTCTCTATGACAACAACTCTGACAGCAGTAGCAGTTGTCAGTTTATGTTATTGTGCTCGTTCTACTGCGTTATCGTTTCTGTAGTTACAGCGCCACAGAAATTATCATCCAAATGACTACTAAAATGGGCTGTTAATTAAGACAGCAAAACGTATAATTGAAGGAGTCTCCAGTGTCACAGGTTTTCCACAACAGGAACGTCTTTAGGACAGGAGATTGTGCTGTTCCGTTTCTCTGAAACATGACAAGCTGTGTTTTTAATCCGGAAGCAACTTGTTTTACTGTACTGGTTATTTGAAATACTATTGCTACTACCGCTATTACTATTACTATTTCTATCACTACTACGATTACCAGCACTACTTCCACTACTACTAATATTACTACTATTATTACTACTACTACAACTACTGGCACTACTACAAATATTACTATTATTACTACCACACTAACTACTACTGCTATTACTACTACTACTTCTAGTACTACTACTTCTACGTTTAATACTACCACCACTACTACTTCTAGTACTACTACCACCACTACTATTACTGCTACTAAAATTACTCCTACTTCTAGTACGTCTTGTACTACTACTACCTCTACTATTAATACTACGTCTAGTACTACTATTAATATTACTACTACTACTGATATTAATACGACTACTATTACTGCCACCACTCATTACTACTACTATTGAGCTAGGCCCCTAACCCTCAACTGCTCAACTGTATAAATGAGATAAACTGCGAAAATGCCATAAATGTAAATTCCTACTAATACCATTACTACTACTGCTCCTGGTATTATTATTAATACTGATACTACTACTCAGTCGGTAGAACGGGTTGTCCACTAATCCACTAATCGTGGGGTTGGTGGTTCGAATCCCGGCCCGGGTGATCCCATGCCGAAGTGTCCTTGGGCAAGACACTGAACCCTAAGTTGCCCCCGATGGCAAGCTAGCACCTTGCATGCAGCTCTGCTACCATTGGTGTGTGAGTGTGTCTCATTTGTAAGTCGCTCTGGATAAAAGCGTCTGCTAAATGAATAAATGTAAATGTAAATATATGACGAAAAGACGAAAAGAGAGTTAAGCCAGAAGGCAAAACTCTCGATCTACCGGGCAATTTTCGTTCCTACCCTCACCCATGGTCATGAAGGTTGGGTAGTGACCGAAAGAACTAGATCGCGGGTACAAGCGGCCGAAATGGGTTTTCTCAGGAGGGTGGCTGGCCTCTCCCTTAGGGATAGGGTGAGAAGCTCGGCTATCCGAGAGGAACTCAGAGTAGAGCCGCTGCTCCTTTGCGTTGAAAAAAGTCAGTTGAGGTGGTTCGGGCACCTGGTAAGGATGCCCCCCCCCTGGGCGCCTCCCTAGGGAGGTATTCCAGGCACATCCAACTGGGAGGAGACCTCAGGGAAGACCCAGGACTAGCTGGAAAGACTATATTTCCACACTGACCTGGGAACGCCTCGGAATAGATCCCCCAGTCAGAGCTGGTTAATGTTGCTCAGGAAAAGGAAGTTTGGGGTTCCTTGCCGGAGCTGCTACCCCCGCGACCCGATTACGGATAAGCGGTTAAGGATGGATGGATGGATGGATGGATGGATGGATGGACTACTACTATGTCTAGTATTACTAGTTACTGGAACTAAGTTATTTTACAGATGTTCCAGGACACTGAATGTAAACTGATTTAAATAATAATAATAATAATAATAGTAAAGTATTAATACAGAACTTGAATCATTGGAAATTGTTTTGGTGGAAGAGGAATAAAACACTGCTGCTGTTGGAAAACAATCATCTTCCAGGATGGGAACAGTAATGATGCTTCATAGTGTTGATGATTTATCTACACCAGCGTGACACGGAGTGTATTTTAACTGGAGTCAATAAAGCTGATTTTGAATGTCTTAGAAAGCTAGTTATCCAGCTGTCACCTAGCTAACAGGCTAGCAATCCAATGCACAACATTTAAACTCTCTCTCTCTCTATTTTTCTTTTTTAAGTATTACACACCTCAATCCTGTCGCTTTGCTATAACTTCTGGATTATTTATTCGACTTGTTAAACTTGTCAAGCTTG
>JAFFST010044867.1:12529-26286 GCA_022414735.1 Noturus placidus | reverse complement strand
AATATCGATCCATCCATCTTAATATCGATCCATCCATCCATCCATCTTAATATCCATCCATCCATCCATCCATCTTAATATCCATCCATCCATCTTAATATCGATCCATCCATCCATCTTAATATCGATCCATCCATCTTAATATCTATCCATCCATCCATCTTAATATCCATCCATCCATCTTAATATCCATCCATCCATCCATCTTAATATCCATCCATCATATCCATCCATCCATCTTAATATCCATCCATCCATCTTAATATCCATCCATCCATCTTAATATCGATCCATCCATCCATCTTAATATCGATCCATCCATCTTAATATCTATCCATCCATCCATCTTAATATCCATCCATCCATCTTAATATCCATCCATCCATCCATCCATCTTAATATCCATCCATCCATCCATCTTAATATCCATCCATCCATCCATCTTAATATCCATCCATCCATCTTAATATCTATCCATCCATCCATCTTAATATCGATCCATCCATCTTAATATCCATCCATCCATCTTAATATCCATCTATCCATCTTAATATCCATCCATCCATCCATCTTAATATCCATCCATCCATCTTAATATCCATCCATCTTAATATCCATCCATCCATCCATCCATCTTAATATCTATCCATCCATCTTAATATCCATCCATCCATCCATCTTAATATCAATCCATCCATCCATCTTAATATCCATCCATCCATCTTAATATCCATCCATCCATCTTAATATCAATCCATCCATCTTAATATCAATGCATCCATCTTAATATCAATCCATCCATCTTAATATCGATCCATCCATCTTAATATCGATCCATCCATCTATCCATCCTAATAATCACTCACTCATCCAGATCCATTCATCCTAATATTGTAAATATTTGAATTTCATTAAATACAAATTGTCACACCCCCAATACCACCCATCCTAATAATCACTCATTCACCCAGATCCATTCACCTTAATATTCTAAATATTTGAATTTCATCAAATACAAATTGTCACACCCCTAATATCCATCCATCTTAATGGATAATATCCATCTTAATGAATTTCATCAAATAAAAAATTGTCACACCCCCAATACCACTGTGACCAATCAGAACACAACTCCTACACAAAATCTACTGTGGCAAATTTTTCTTAAAAACAAACTAACAATGGTGAGACTAATGTTTGTGTAAAGATTCATAATTAGTTTGTATTGGATGAAATTCTAATATATACAATATAAAGATGCATGGATCTGTATGAATGAATGATTATTGGAATGGAAGTCTGGATATTAGGATGGATAGATAAATGGATGATAAATACTAGGATGACTGGATATATAAACACAGCAAAAAAAGAAACATCCTCTGCAAATGTAAATATTTGCATTCAAATAAAAAAAATTCAACACCCGAGACTTCCTGTCTCTCTGTAGCACCGTCTCAGATGTCAGACGTCTCAGATGTTACAGTTTATTGCTCTGAACACATCTGTAGTCCTCATGCCTCACTGCAGCATGTCTATGGTATATTCACGCAGGTGAGCAGGAATCCTGGACATCTTTCTTCTGGTGTTTTTCAGAGTCAGTAGAAAGGTCTCTTTATTGTCCTTAGTTATTGTAAGTGTGACCATAATCCCCCGCCGCCTGTACACTGTTCGTGTGTTTAGGACTGTTCCACAGCTGCATGCGCAATAATAGTTTATGGTTCATTGAACAAGCATGAACAACATCGTTTAAACCCTTTCCAATAAAGATCTGTGAAGCTTATTTGGATTTTACAAAATTATCTTTAAAATACGGTCTCCTGAATAAGGGACGTTTCTTTTTTTTTTTTTTTTGCTGTATATAGATGGATGGATATTTAGATATCCATATTTAGAAACATTTGGATGGATAAAGAGATATTTGATGGATGACTATTTGAATGGTTGGATGGAGAGATATTTGATGGATGGACAGAATGAATAAATGCTCATTCACATGTAACACTCATGTATGGGCTTCATACATCAAGAACTACCGTTGTTGTATCTTGCAAATTCCCAAATACTGATGCCCATACATAGTTCAAATGTGTGTGTGTGTGTGTGTGTGTGTGTGTGTGTGTGTTTGTGTGTTACCCAGCCAGTGAAGGACTGCAGGACAGAGGGGAGTGTGTAGTCCTGCAGCTGGAAGAGCTCTGAGGGCTCGCAGTACACCGTGAAACTGTTCGAGTCATTATTAAACTCCACTGGACACACAAAGTAACGATAACCTGACATCACATAGGACAACTACAGGCAGAGACAGAGAGATAGAGAGAGAGAGTGAGAGAGAAAGAGAGAGTATTCGTTATTACTTGGCCAATTAGATGCTCAAATTCAATAACAAACAGATAACAAAAAAGTTTACAAATTGCTGATCTGGCATTCAGAGCTGCAGTGAAGCTCAGACTGTGGCAGAAGTGTGTGTGTGAGTGTGTGTGTGTGTGTGTGTGTGTGTGTGTGTGTGTGTGTGTGTGTGCACAGTAAACCTCAGAAGATGATTAAATGCTGTTCAGGTTAACTCACCAGGATTCCGAACACTATGGTGGCAAAAAACCCCCCAATAAATCCTTCCCAGGTCTTCTTAGGAGACAGCTGAAGAGGGAAAAGATGGACATCACACACCAAAACTGCTACATTAACAAAAAGTTTTAGGAAAATCATCAAAGCTACTTTCCAGCCAGTGATGAGTAGCGTATACGAAAGAGCTCACCTTGATGAGAGGAGTTCGGCCAAAGAAGAATCCAAACATGTAGGCCATGATGTCATTACAGATCACGCAGGAGATGGGTACGATAAACCTGCAGGTATGCAAACACACCTGCCTCAATTTACAGCCTCGTTCTAATACGAGAAAGCGTGTGTGTCTGCGTGTGAGAGAGAGAGATGAGAAACGCTGCATCCATATTGCTGCTGTTGTTGCTGAGGTTTTTCCTCCACTAGCCTTTACACACTAGGTCAATAATAGGCCTGTCATGGTAACTACTTTTGTTGGACAATAAATTGTACCAGAAATAAACTAATTATATTATTGTCATCTTAAGGCCAATTTTATACCACTGATATAATGATAATATAACAGCACAATACTGCAAGTACACTCTTTCAAAGAACAATGAACTTTTAAAGATTAAGATCATTCAGACTTTGGAATTAGAATGTAAAAATACATTTTTATATCCTTTATGCATCTGGATGGATGGAGAGATATTTGGATGGATGGAGAGATATTTGGATGGATGGAGAGATATTTGAATGGATGGCTAGATGGAGAGATATTTGGATGGATGGAGAGATAATTGGATGGAGAGATATTTGAATGGATGGAGAGATATTTGGATGGATATTTGAATGGATGGAGATATTTGAATGGATGGCTAGATGGAGAGATATTTGTATGGATGGCTAGATGGAGAGATATTGAATGGATGGATGGAGAGATATTTGAATGGATGGATGGATGGAGAGATATTTGAATGGATGGATGGATGGATGGAGAGATATTTGAATGGATGGATGGATGGGGAGATATTTGAATGGATGGATGGATGGAGAGATTTGAATGGATGGAGAGATATTTGGATGGATGGATGGATGGAGAGATATTTGGATAGATGGATGGATGGATGGAGAGATATTTGGATAGATGGATGATGGATGGATGGATGGATGGAGAGACATTTGAATCGATGGATGGATGGAGAGATATGTGTAAGGATGGATGGAGAGATATTTAGATGGATGGATGGAGAGATATTTGGATAGATGGATGATGGATGGATGGATGGATGGATGGAGAGACATTTGAATCGATGGATGGATGGAGAGATATGTGTAAGGATGGATGGAGAGATATTTGGATGGATGGATGGAGAGATATTTGGATGGATGGATGGATGGATGGATGGAGATATATTCAGATGGATAGAGAGATATTTGGATGGATGGATGGATGGATGGAGAGATATTTGGAGAGATTCGGATAGATGGATGGAGAGATATTTGGATGGATGGATGGATGGAGAGATATTTGGAGAGATATTCGGATGGATGGATGGATGGATGGATGGATGGAGAGATGTTTAGATGGATAGATGGAGAGATATTTGGAGAGATATTCAGATGGATGGATGGATGGAGAGATGTTTAGATGGATGGATGGAGAGATATTTGGAGAGATATTTGGATGGATGGATGGAGAGATATTTAGATGGATGGATGGAGAGATATTTGGAGAGATATTTGGATGGATGGATGGAGAGATATTTAGATGGATGGATGGAGAGATATTTGGAGAGATATTTGGATGGATGGATGGAGAGATATTTAGATGGATGGATGGAGAGATATTTGGAGAGATATTTGGATGGATGGATGGAGAGATATTTAGATGGATGGATGGAGAGATATTTGGAGAGATATTTGGATGGATGGATGGAGAGATATTTAGATGGATGGATGGAGAGATATTTGGAGAGATATTTGGATGGATGGATGGAGAGATATTTAGATGGATGGATGGAGAGATATTTGGAGAGATATTCGGATGGATGGATGGATGGAGAGATATTTGGATGGATGGATGGATGGAGAGATATTTGGAGAGATATTTGGATGGATGGAGAGATATTTGGATGGATGGATGGAGAGATATTTGGAGAGATATTTGGATGGATGGAGAGATATTTGGATGGATGGATGGATGGATGGAGAGATATTTGGAGAGATATTTGGATGGATGGAGAGATATTTGGATGGATGAATGGAGAGATATTTGGAGAGATATTTGGATGGATGGAGAGATATTTGGATGGATGGAGAGATATTTGGATGGATGGATGGACGGACAGATATTTGGAGAGATATTTGGATGGATGGAGAGATATTTGGATGGATGGATGGACGGACAGATATTTGGAGAGATATTTGGATGGATGGATGGATGGATGTACATTTGTAAGGATGGAATGTAAATTTTTGATATCTTAAGCGTTTGTGTGAGTTCATTAATCCATTAGTAAAGCGCTTCAGTTTACGGTTCATTCAGTGTTCAGCTTCAGCTTACGCAGCTTCAGGAGCTCGATCCCCCACGTTACTGACTAGCACTGGATTATTAAAAACACTACAACTATTCTGTCTAGATTTATCTTCACAAAACATTGTTAGTGCGTTGTTAATATTGTTAAACATTGTTAATATCCTGCGTAATTTTCTGCAACAGTATGTTTTAATGAAAACCGGTGCTAGTGCTTGCTACATGCACACAGTTTTCACATTCCAACGTAAATTAAATGAAAAGTTGGAATTTTAATTTGAGTGCAGGAGCAGACGAGACGACAGAAGCAGCATGAACGGCTAAAATGCTGGAGAAGTTCACTCTTATGTAAACAAACACGTGGGAAAACACAACGGGCGATATCGAGGTCGGCAAAAACATCCGAGGTCACGTCCTTATATCGTACGATACGTGGATAAGGGAATTATTGAGGCCTCGTGCATCTCACAGGATCTTTTTTCCCACCGAAAGAAATATCAAGAACAGGTTTTTTTTTTTTACCCTGTGAGAGTGTGTGTGTGTGTGTGTGTGTGAGTGAGTGAGTGTATGTGTTAGGGTCAGTACTGACCAGATCATGCCTTCAAACAGGTTGTGGATGATGAGATGGGACTGAGTGACCACGATCAGCAGAGTCACATGGGTCCAACCGAACTGCAAAGGACATGCACGGACGGACGGACACACCACATTATAAATGTTCAATTATTGTTTTTAGATTTTATGTACAAAATGACTAGCCGATTATTTAACAACTGTATTTACCATATAGAACTGCAGCCGATAGTGCTTCTTCACCAAGCTCAATACAAACATGCAGAACCCTGTAACACACACACACACACACACAGGGCAATCAGAGAAAGAGCGCTCTTCATGGCATTCCAAGCTGGGTGAGGAACTATATTTAGATCAGCCACACTTCTCTAATTATAATCCTTTTAAGAGGATACTGAAACAAATCATCTTACCAAAAAACAAACAAACAAACAATTTTTTTTTAAATCCAAGGTGGAGTCTGGCACAAACAATACTTTAATTTATCTGCTAGTTTTATTATTTTTTTCCCATTTTATATTTTTCTAAAACTTACAGAAGAGCCTTAAACAACCTGTCCATATGTGTGGATGAAAGGGTTAAAAATGCAGGTGAGGGTTACAGAACCGTCTCAGGGTGAAACAGTCATTTTTAGAGATGGCACGATACCAGTTTTTCTCGTCCGATACCGATACGGAAATCCAATGCTGTAAATATAATAAAGTATAAAGAGGATAAAATCCTAACAAAAGAAAAACAAACAAACAATCAAGTCTCTTTAAGTGTAAACATTTCCATAAATCATTTTATTTTCCAATTACCATTTATTATTTCGTGGTATTGACTCTATACGGAACACGGACGCTGGGAATCGATCGATGCCATCTCTAATTCATTTATTAATTATTAACATACTAATTATTTATATTTATAAATATTCATATAAAGTAATAAACACATCTTCTGATGTATCTAGGGGATGAATGGATGAGTTTTTGCCAAGTGTGTTAAACCAGTGTGCGTGTGTGTGTGTGTGAGAGATTGTGTGTGAGAGAGTGTGTGTGTGAGTGTGTGCATAGCAAACGCAGCTTCAGTTGATACCACATCCTGTTCATTGCACTTCACACACACACAAACACACATACAAGACTAGTGTCTTGCTGTCTCAGTACAGAGACTGCAAAGTTTGTACATCCTTACTCTGCAATGATACGATGAAGATTGAGTTTTACAGATGCTTCATTATTACAAGTAATACATTTTGTTTAAACTGAATAAATAAATAAAGATTCGAGTGTGCTATTTAGATAAATAAATATGCAAAAAAAAGGTACTCTGTTCAACTGCACAATGTATGAGCCATCATTTTTTTGTAATTAAATATTTAACTGTATTTATCCCTGCGCTATTGCTTTACGTTACTTTATTATTTTCTTTATGGTTAATTTATTATAAGTGGTGGAGGTTTTATTATAGGCGAGTGCATCTCCTCACCAGAGAGATAGAGGGCGAAAGAGATGAAGCGATGGTATTTGCTGAGAATCCTCAGTGGCTCCTCCCTCTGCACCAGCGTGAAGAAGGAATCAGTCACCGTCTCACCGTAGAAGAAATAGTTCACACACAACAGGAAGTACCTGAACCACACACACGCCCGTTTAAGCAGTTTAGCACACACTGGGACTTCCTGTTGTTTATAAACAGGAAATAAACTTCACCATGCAGAAAAACATAAAAACGAGGTGGCCATCTTGTACAACCTGACTCACTTTGTGACTCAATTATTGATTTATTTTTACAAAAAACTATAATAACTCTATAACTATACAATCTGATCTAATCTAATCTAAGATGACAAAATGGGTACCTTTGCTTTGCTGATGGTAAAACATACGGGGCAGGGGCCTGTTTCAGAAAGGAGGTTAAGTGAAAACTCTGAGTATGTTAACCCTGAAATGAGGAAAACTCTGGGTTTTCTGTTTCAGAATGGTAGGTATGTTAAACCCGAGAAATCAGAGTAAGTCTAGCTCGTTTCTGAAAGAGAGGTAAGTTATACTCAGAGTCAGTTACCATGGCAACTTACTCTGGGTTTACCGCAGAAAACCTACTCCCGACCAGGTTAGGTTCACAGAGTTTCTTTTGGTCTCCTCCCCTTTTTTTTAAAGAGGAAGCGGTGTTTAAACACCTCATTGATCTTTCGGTACATTCATTCATTGCGCACATTTCAATCATGCAGAGAGCATCAAAGGGAATGAAATGGCATGTCATTTTATGGATATCCTGTTGATGAAGAGGCTGTATTAATTCGTAGTTCCATTTATGTCGGGAGAGGATTTTGAGGCCCAGAGTGGATTTTTTGTCATATCCCTATGCATTTTCATTTGACCGGTTCCGTTTTTCTTTATAGTCAATAAGATACATCCATAATCTCATCCATTCTTACATCAGAAACATCTACCATCGTGGCCGTGCTCTTACATCAGGTTTTTATATTTCATTTTCAGCTGCTGCCACAATCTTTCAATGCCTGCAGGATTGCACCTATATATGAAAATAAAGTAATAGCTTTAATATAATACTGTTCTTCCAGTTTCACCTCTGATATTATGACAGTTGGGTTATAACAGTCTTAAATAGTTCTTAATTACTATATAACAATTACTATCTCTAGAAAGTATTGGTCTACTTAATAATTTCATTTACTTACTTATTATGCTTTCAAATAAACAATATACAATTGCAAGAATTATTCTTGAATAATTGTGCAACCAAATTGTGCAACTAGAGGGAGAAGGTTACATTAAAAATATACCTTTTAAACTTTGATGTTAAATCCACTATTGTTTTATACAGAATTGTTTTATAGTCTTTAATTAAATTACAGATTACTATAATTAGATTACTTAGTATTAGAATTGTATTAGATTACTTAGTAATTAATTACACCCAACACTGTATAAAAGTCATTAAAATGTAAACTTATGCATTGACTCGAGCAGCTATTTTCTCCCAATCTAACTCTCTGTCCTTTGTCCTCTGTCTTTTTGTCTGATGCTGTTGCCATGGTGTCTGACGCTGTTGCCATGGTGACTCATAATATCTGCGCTCCATTGATAATGGCTTTTTAGTTGTATTGCACGGGCTTAACTCAGAGTCACTCAACTTCGAGTTGATTGAACAAACTCATTTCAGCTGTTCTGTAACCGAATACTCAGAGTTTCGAAACTCAGAGTAAGTCAACTCAAGAGTTCAAGTTTTAACTCAGAGTTGGTTGACCCTCCTTATTGAAACGGGCCCCAGGTCAGAAAGAAATGAGGAGTTAATGAAAGGATCGAGAAAGTGTGAAAAACAAGCAGGTAGAGGAGGTGTGGAGGGGAGGAGGGGTTGAGATGTGGAGGGGTTGAGGTGAGGAGGGGTTGAGGTGAGGAGGTGTGGAGGTGAGGAGGTGTGGAAGGATTGAGGTTAGGAGGTGTGGAGGTGAGGAGGGGTTGAGGTGAGGAGGTGTGGAGGGGTTGAGGTGAGGAGGTGTGGAGGGGTTGAGGTGAGGAGGGGTTGAGGTGAGGAGGTGTGGAGTGGGAAGGGGTTGAGGTGTGGAGGCGTTGAGGTGAGGAGGGGTTGAGGTGAGGAGGTGTTGAGGTGAGGAGGATCTCACCAGCTGAGCGTCCTGAACCAGGGCAGGTCGTAGGAGTGATACACGCTGTAGCCAATGGTGATGATCTCATGGAAACACTTTATCTGCACGCACAGCACCTGAGAACAGAACAGAGAGAGAGAGAACATGGAGTCTGGAGTTCTGGATCTTGATTGGTCAAAAGTTGTTGATTAGTTGTTTTTTTGTTTTTTATAACAGCAGCTCTGAAAGTAGTGCAGATACTATTAATGTGCTCGTTCCGGGTATGTTATTGTTTCTATGGTAACAGTAACATCGTTGATATGTTGAAGAGAAATGGGTTGAATTTAACGTTTAAGGAAGGAGTCTCCAGTGTCTGTGCTTTGTATCATTCAGAGGTAAAGCTGCAACTTTACGTTTTCAGAGTTTTTTCTGTTTCTCAGAAACAACAACAACAACAACATCAAGCTGAAGGGTTTGTTGTTTTGTCAAAAGTGAAACTGAAACTAGTAGGAACTCATTTGTTTTGGGTGATGTTCCACAATATAAATGTAACAATAAGTGCTATGATGAAGAAGAAGAAGAAGAAGAGGATGATGATGAGGAGGACAAAGGCACTCACGATCATCATCAGCACAATCGGGCCGAGATAAATGATGAAGAAGAAGAAGGAGATCATGGCCAGGGTGAGGATTCCTCTCACCCACCAGTTCTTCCACCTGTGGGACACACACACCAGCTGTAAAATAAAACAGCGATCAATAAACACATACGTTCCTACAGGAAATCAATCTCCGGGGCAGGAAGGCGTGATAGATGATGTCACAGTGTGACGTAAACATGGCAGACCCAGACCCAGGAAAACAATCTGTTCTCTGCTCTTATATATACTGTATATATTTTTTATTTTTTTTAAGTCAAAAGCCCAGCAGGTGTGTTTCTGTATTTATACAGAATGGCGTTACCGTGACGACAGGCCTGACAGGGCTTTGTTCAGCACCTCGGGGGTGTCGTCGGAGGTTGTGGGAATGTCGGGTACACCAGAGTCGGGCTTGGACTCGCTGTCTGACACTCCGCCGTCTTTCTCCATCCTGTCCTCTGCTTCTGAGCCCTGAAACAGAGCAAGAGAGAGAGGAGACAGAGAGAGAGAGAGAGAGAGGAGAGGGGGAGAGAGAGAGAGAGGAGAGGGAGAGAGAAAGAGTGTGAAAGAGAGTGTGAGAGAAAAAGAGAGAGGGAAAGAGAGAGAGAGGGAGACAGAAAGTGAGAGAGAGAGAGAGGGAAAGAGAGTGTGAGAGAGAGAGGGAGAGAGAAAGAGAGAGAGAGACAGAGAAAGTGAGAGAGAGAAAGAGAGAGAAAGAGAGAGAGAGAGGGAGACAGAGAAAGTTAGAGACTATACATTCAGTCAGACATGGGCTCCTAAAATTAACCTGGCGAGAACCAGAATAATGAGGGTTTTCTACATGAATAAAGAAGAACTCGATATGAAATACCTGTTCACATACCTGGGTACAAATCCTAAAAACAATCATTGAACCAATTGCATTATATGGCAGTGAGATATGATCTGGGAATAAATCGAAACTCTGCAGATCCCCAAATCTGTAAAAGCATCCTAAAGCTACACAGGGCAACAGCGTATAACTCATGCACAGCCCAATTGGGATTAGCAATACCCGCTCTTAATCAGCGTCCAAAAAAGAGCTCTCAAGTTCTACAACCATTTAAAATGCACTTTCCCAAACCTCACAGCATGCTCCAGCCCTCCGGTGCTGGAGGAGAACCCAGCTAGTGCTGAAACTCAGTCCAGACCAGGACAGCACACAGGCAGCCCTGCCCAAACTAACCAGAACACAGCAACAAGATCAATACGCTGCCTAAAGGAAAGAGGTCACCAAATCACAAGAGAAAACAGATCTCTATTTGGATATGAAAACAGAATACCTGAGACAATATTACCTGTCAGGACCTCAGAGAGACGGCCAGTGGACACATCTGACCTGTCACGTTCTCACACTTCCAAGTGTTTGAGTGGGTGTACAACCATTTACATTGTCTTAACGTGATGGTTTTCTTGCTGTGTATATTTGTAAGACTTGATTCTTGATTTATCTGATTGTTTTGATTTATTTATGTGCATGCGTATTTATTTCATGGCCAATGCTTTGGCAATACTGTACCAGTGTCATGCTAATAAAGCTTGTTTGAATTTGAGAGAGAGTGAGACAGAGAGTGAAAAAGAGAGTGAGACAGTGAGTAAAAAAGAGAGAGACAGAGAGACAGAGTGACACATTGAGTAAAAGAGAGAAAGAGTGAGAGAGGGTGAGACAGTGAGTGAGAGAGACAGAGTGACAGAGAGAGAGAGTGAGAGAGGGTGAGACAGTGAGTAAAAGAGAAAGACAGAGTGACAGAGAGAGAAAGAGTGAGAGGGTGAGACAGTGAGAGTGACAGAAAGAGAGTGAGAGAGGGTGAGACAGTGAGTAAAGGAGAGAGACAGAGTGACCGAGAGAGAAAGCGTGAGAGAGGGTGAGACAGTGAGTGACAGAGAGACTGTTACTTGGGCACAGACAGAGGCTCCTCCTCTTCTCTAACAGGAGATCTCTCCAGCATCACTGCTGCTCTGTTTTCTGACCACAGTAATCTTCACGTCACGCAGCAGCCTGTTGCCCTGGTGCTACAAAACCGCCAATCCCGACCAGCCACCCTCGTCACCATAGCAACATCCGAACTGTCATCGGCGATGACCAGCAGGACCGTGTTTCCTGAAGCCGTCTCTCTGCTCCCCCCTGATGCTAATAACCATGCTCGGAGAAGACAGTGTTACAGCTGTTTCTGTCACGTCTCACCCACGAGCTCCATCGACCTGACAAGAGGAGCCGGGGTCGCCATGGAGACTGGGCACTTCCTGTCATTCAGGATGCCGGGAGTTAAAAATACTCCTCCCTCTCGCTTTCTCTGATGCAGAAAATAACCAGAGCCAGCAGTGGAGTGTGTCAGGGTTCAGGAAACTCTCCTACATATTCTCTCTCTCTCCGAGTGTGTGTGTGTGTGTGTGTGTGTGTGTGTGTGCGCTCCAGCATACTGCGACAGTGATTCATTCTGTGTCGACTTACACGAGCTCGGCGTAAACCTGCGAGAGCTTCTGATTCGTCCCAGACCCACCATGTTTAGCTTTTATTAATAAACAAACCAACTACAACATGGAGCTCGGGCTGCGTTTACATCCATGTAGCGTGATTTTGATATTCGGAAACCTTTTTGTGTGTACATGTACTACACCAGACCTGAACCATATCCAATTCTGATATCCCAGATCATTCCCCCGGGTGGAAAAAATGAAAACTAAAGACATACCTCTTCACCAAACACTTTAATCTCTGATCCCTGGGTGTTTTCTTCCTGGACTTCGAGCAGGGTTCTAGCTCAACAGTACTCTTAGTCCCTGACCTGGAGTACCGGAACCAGGACGTGAACCAGAACCAGGATGTGTTTTTGAAAGAGACTCCAAAGCTCTTTTTGATAACTCGCTTAAATGATCGATGCTGCAAACCTTTTATGCAAAAAATGTCGTTTCAGCGCCTTTTGCCTCTTTGGGTTTTTTTTTTGTATTTCATGTTACATTAGAGTCAGGACCGAGTCTCTCCTTGATCTGCCATGACCCCAGAAACGTCCTTGATGTTACACGTCCTTGACTGTACATGGCCCGGTTTCTGTCGCTTTACTTTTTTAAAAAGTTGTTTTTCCCCTTCAAACACTGAAAAGATCATTTATTTCATCTGGACTCACGTGAGCTGACCAGGCTTCATGACTCACGTGCGTCCGACTTTCAGCATTCCTTTAACTGCAAATTCAGCTGCCCAAATAATAATAATAATAATAATAATAAATAATTATAAACAGACTAAACCAACGTTAAGAGTTGAGGTTTTTTGTAGTTTGCGAGTAAAACCACACCGACTATCATTTTTTATTTGTTATTGAACGACGAGGCACGCTTTTTAACGTTTCACAGCAACATTTATCGATATGGAAGTCCTGATCGTGAGAATCATCTTCAGGACCGAGGAGTTTTATGTTTCTTTTCCTTTCCTCATTACAAAAAACAACAAACTAACTGACTTTTACAAAGCGAAACCTAAACACCTGCAAATCACCGTGTCAACGAGGAAACATTTCAGATCACGTGGAGCGTTCGCCTCACGTGTCCCTGTCAATCGGCTGTTACTATAGAAACCATAACGAGTGCATTAATATTAAAAAATATTTTATCAACACCGTCTGACTCAGGAATTTAACCTATTATATACATTATATATATATACACATTATATATATATATATATATATATATATACAGTGGTGTGAAAAAGTGTTTGCCCCCTTCCTCATTTCCTGTTCCTTTGCATGTTTGTCACACTTAAGTGTTTCGGAACATCAAACCAATTTAAACAATAGTCAAGGACAACACAAGTAAACACAAAATGCAATTTGTAAATGAAGATGTTTATTATTAAAGGTGAAAAA
>JAFFST010044864.1:35018-46588 GCA_022414735.1 Noturus placidus | reverse complement strand
CCCCCGATGGCAAGCTAGCACCTTGCAGATGTATAGATAGATGGATGGATGGATGTGTGGATGAATGGATGAATGGATAGATGTATGGATAGATGGATGCATGGATGTGTGGATGAATGGATGAATGGATGGATAGATAGATGTATGGATAGATGGATGAATGGATGGATGGATGGATAGATAGATGTATGGATAGATGGATGGATAGATGTATAGATAGATGGATGAATGGATGTGTGGATGAATGGATGAATGGATAGATGTATGGATAGATGGATGGATGGATGTGTGGATGAATGGATGGCTGGATGGATGGATAGATAGATGTATGGATAGATGGATGGATTGATGTGTGGATGAATTGATGAATGAATGGATGGATGTGTGGATGAATGGATGAATAGATGGATGGATGTATGGATGAATGGATGAATTGATGGATGGATAGATAGATGTATGGATAGATGGATGAATGGATGAATGGATGGCTGGATGGATGGATGGATAGATAGATGTATGGATTGATGTGTGGATGAATTGATGGATGGATGGATGGATGTATGGATGAATGGATGAATGGATGGATGGATAGATAGATGTATGGATAGATGGATGAATGGATGAATGGATGGCTGGATGGATGGATGGATAGATAGATGTATGGATAGATGGATGAATGGATGGATGGATGGATAGATAGATGTATGGATGATGGATGAATTGATGGATGGATGGATGGATGTATGGATGATGGATGAATGGATGGATGGATAGATAGATGTATGGATAGATGGATGAATGGATGAATGGATGGCTGGATGGATGGATGGATAGATAGATGTATGGATTGATGTGTGGATGAATTGATGGATGGATGGATGGATGTATGGATGAATGGATGAATGGATGGATGGATAGATAGATGTATGGATAGATGGATGAATGGATGAATGGATGGCTGGATGGATGGATGGATAGATAGATGTATGGATAGATGGATGGATTGATGTGTGGATGAATTGATGTATGGATGGATGGCTGGATGGATAGATAGATAGATGTATGGATGGATGGATGGATGGATTCATTAATTCATATTAAAGATCTTCTACCTACAGGGTGAATGCTCAGAATGTTGCACCATTTAGAATCCTTTAAAGTTCTTAATAGAACAATAGCATTATTTGTTAATACTTTGGCAATACAATAATGCAGGTAACAAAACAAACCAACATGCCAGTAACGTTCACCAAAGTCAATTTTCAGACAGAAAGCAGATGGTTGAGACACTAATGTCCCAGACACCAAACGCTCTCACACTAAATAAAGAAGAATCAGAAGAGGCGCTAATTAAATTGTTTCAATTTCTCTTCCCGTGACAGCTGTAGCATTCCCGAACATGCATTTCATCATACCTAAGTGTGTTCTGCAGAAGGAAGCATGTTCCTCGTGTCCACGAGTGCTGTGTGTTTCAGCTCTGATGTGCGGAGCTCAGAGAAGGGGTTAGAGGTCAGCGCACCAAATAATCACTTTATGAAACGGAGGAGGTGGAGAGAAGCCAGGCTGTACGCGGCTGTGACCCCACGCCTGGCACAAGACAACCTCAAGATCAGGGCCAATCTCAGCCCTATTCACGCTTCGACTCGAAACCCAAACAGTCGGCTTATCTCGGTGGAATTGGCTCGACACAATGAAGCCAAGGAAAGAAAAGACAGCCAGGCTGAATGGGGCTCCTTCTGAATGCTTGTTCTCACACTCGTTTCTTCTTCATTCTCTCTTCCTCCTGTTATTTCTTTTCTCTCTGCAGCATCAGGGGCCCCACAGAGCGCGGACGGCATCGTCACAAAATTAGACATGATTGCATTGTAATGTTGTCACACTGTGCAAACGCACAACTTAGTGCACAAGTATGTGTTATCCATCAAACCTTCATTTCTTCTTCTTCTTTTTCTTCTTCTCATGACGCCTTTTATGGAAAAAAACACTCAGACGCAAATGTGTGGTTTGTTGTGCCGCAGAGGCGCGCGATGACGGAGGCTTGATGATCCTGGCGAGCCGTGCCTCGTTGGCAGCTCTCGCTTTCGCTCTGCCGTTTCCGCCAAGTTCAGCGGCACCTGCAGAATCTAATATCGCTCCCGTTGTGTGCCAAGTCCTCAAACAACAGGCTACGGCATCAGGTAATTATCTTGCTTACAAACCCTTTTTCCCTTGCTTCCTATGTGTTCTTCAAATTTGTATATACACATACACAATAAGAAAGAAAACTAAACTTGACACCTCACACATAGAGTCACTGCAGAACCCATTTTATATAAAGCGGCTCTCATACTTGTGTAACTGCATGTAAACAATCGCCCTCATGTGGCTTGGTACATTATGTAACTATTGAGAATATCTTATGTACAGCGCCTTGAAATAAGTATCCCCCTCTTGAACTTTAGTGGTACAACCTGGACTTGGTTCATAATATTGAATAATATAATATTATTTATTATATGGGGCGGCTGTGGCTCAGGCGGTAGAGCGGGTTGTCCACTAATCCACTAATCGTGGGGTTGGTGGTTCGAATCCCGGCGGGTGATCCCATGCCGAAGTGTCCTTGGTGCCCCCGATATGAGCTGCTACCATTGGTGTATGAGTGTGCACTTGTAAGTCGCTTTGGATAAAAGCGTCTGCTAAATGAATAAATGTAAAATGTAAATGTAAATCGTAGGATTGGTGGTTCGAATCCTGGCCCGGGTGATCCCATGCCGAAGTGTACTTGGGAAAGACACTGAACCCCAAGTTGCCCTTGATGGCAAGCTAGCACCTTGCATGGCAGCTCTGCTACCATTGGTGTGTGAGTGTGCTCTCATTAGTAAGTCGCTTTGGATAAAAGCGTCTGATAAATGAATAAATGTAAATGTAAATGTAATATTGAAGTGAAGGGGGACACAGTAGCTTAGTGGTTATCATGTTTGCCTCACATCTACAAGGCTAGGGGTTCGATTCCCTGTATGCGTGGATTTGGGGGTTTCCTCCAGGTACTCTAGTTCCCTCCTCCAGTCCAAAGACATGTGGACTGGCATCTCTAAATTCTCCATAGTGCGTGAATGTGTGTGTGATTAGCAATCCAAGGGGGACAAAATTGGTGTCTGTGTGGGAGTGATGGCACACGCTGTCTTCCCTGTCAATCACAGAGATACTAGCCAGTCAGGGGTGTCTGTGAGCTCATGTGATGCCGAAGAACGCAGACCAAGGTCAATGAAGTTTCAAGTCCATTTCAGCTCCAGGTTCTAACACTACTACATGTGGAAAATTCAAAGGAAAATTTGAATACTTATTTAAAGTACTGTACGTCCATACAAACTTTCCTTCTGTTTTGTTTTGTTTTGTTCGACGCACAGCTTCGAGATGTTTCTGCAGTGCCCTTTTACACTTCTGCGCCATTAAAACACACCCGAGCTGTCTCATTCTCTCGCCACAGACATTTCCATACCGTCTCAGGACGAGCATTCCAAGAGTACACGATTACTTCTCCTCCCCTTGTGTGTGGTAAAAAAAAAGGGAGGCTGTTCCTCTGAGGCTTGACGATCCCATCGTATTTCTGACCTGTTTCAA
The DNA here is from genome assembly GCA_022414735.1 of Noturus placidus. Lineage (NCBI taxonomy): Eukaryota > Metazoa > Chordata > Actinopteri > Siluriformes > Ictaluridae > Noturus > Noturus placidus. The sequence goes on along the minus strand of JAFFST010044864.1, from coordinate 42,988 downwards.
CCACACACACACACACACACACACACACACACACACCTCAGTAAAGTTTCTCCGACTGTACCCATTCTGTATAGAGTTTATTCCACAGGGACGGTGAGGAGCCGGTGTCTTTTTCCAGATGGATAGAGCTTTCTCTCAAACACACACACATAGATAAGTTCTCTTTTTGTCCCACTCTATTTCCATGCATACGTATGATATCATACCCTTGTCGTTGCACAAGCCTGTTTTTGATATGCAAACACTGAAACTACACACACACACACACACACACACACACACACACACACACACCCTCAGGGCGTTTGTCACCATGTCAGTTGTAATGTGCAGGTGCGAACGTTCTGCTCGCCACCACAAGCGGTAATTAGTCGTGCCTCTGACACATCCGACCCTTCAGTGAACTACATGCTGCCGTGCTCTCTACACGTCCTCCGCAATTAAGAGCCGCCTCGAGCGATCGTAAATATTGATTTGAATGGCAGAGAACTCGTTGTCTTAGAAACCCAAGTGCAAAGGCAAGCCTCATAATCATCATAATATTTGCTGCGTTTCTTCATTAGCAGCTAACGCTTCGTTAGGCACGCCAAAAGAGGTTCGCTGCAAGAACAAGTTCTGTGATAAGCACATTCTTTCAGGAGAGCTTTCCAGAATAATCACGCCACACCATTCACAATTAAAGGCAAATATTGTTTGGAGTGTTAAATGAGTGGTTAGACAGGGAATAAATTTTGCCTGGTGAGAAATCTGGGTGAAACGTAAGCCAATAGAAACCAAGAGGGTGGCATGTACAGTAGTTTCTTATCTCTAAAAACAAAATGGCCGAACTGCTAATGGTTAAGCAGTATTCACTGTTGATTTTTGACATGTTATTTGTTTTTAAATATTGCTTGTTACTCACAGGAGTTTAAAAAAATAAATAAAACTAACTCCTTAGATAACGTTTAATAGCTATGTACATATTTTTATGCGAAAAAATGATGGATAGAAACACAACACGCAAATACAATCTCCAAAATGCGAATAAAACCGAATGTGCTCAATTGAGGAGGATAATTTTTACAGCATTCTATAACAAGACTTGTCCATCAACTACGACGGAATCACATTTACTGAATAAATTCCTTCGATGCACATCAGAAAGGTCATGTGACTTTGCAGCAAGAAATCGTGCGATGGCTCAGAAAAGTAAAGACGGCGGAAATGTAGACGGCCGTTTCCCTGCAGGTGGCGATTTTGTTCTCTTGAAAACATGGGATGGAATTCGCAGCTTGGAGGGAAACATCGCTACAGTATCACCTGCTTATTCTTACGCCACATAAGAGAGTTAGCCTTGCCTTGTTCTCCCTGCTTTTGTCTTTATATTTATAAAGGGCTTGTGTGTAAAGGCAGATGTCTAGACGGTATTGGAAAACCTGTCTCGGACGCTTCTACCCTAGAAAAACCTGCCGACCTCGAAGGTGTGAGCTGCATAGAGGTGATTTGCATTATCTGGATGGGGAGCCCAAGGAATTGACTTAAGGACGTCGAGAACACGACTCTGAATACGAGGAACTTCCCGAGCATAAATATCCATGTAGCTTTTGTACGTAAATCTCCTTCTTTGACTAGAACCCCAAATTCTTAATGATAGGTAATATACAGCACTTGCCTGTCTAATACCGGTTAAGTTGTCACATTTTAAATAGAACACTAACTAGAACAAACAAAAACAAACATGTAAGACTTATTAGGAAATGAGACGTTACCGCACTGTAACTCTTTGAATACCACAGAAACAACCACCAGTTTGTCCAAAAGGCTCCTTACTTGCATCTGCAGTTTGGCATTCTTATTCTGTGCATCAGAAATAAAAAAAAATAATAATTGCAGCGCTTACTAATAGCTGAAACTTTCAAGTATCCGGCATTCCAAGTTTTGGGAATTTCTAGTACAGCATCCTGTTTTCTGAAGACATCGTGTTTTTGCAATGATGCCCAGTTCAGAGTCAATAAAATCCACCTACCGTCTGGACTGGACACTCTAATTGGCTGTTGTGCATCTAAAGTGTGTCTGAATTGTCATTCTGCACTTCAACAATAAAGACGGCGGATGAAAAATAATCTACATGCAAAACAATAGAGCGAGCAGATCACCAGACAACAGGATATACTAGTCAGGTGTTGTTGTTTTTTTCTTTCACAAATTCTCTACGGAGGAAACTGACTGGGGCGCGCTAATTAAAACGACATCTCTCTCTCTCTCTCTCTCTCTCTCTCAAACAACTGAGAAGCAGCGAAGCTCCAAAGACAACGAGGTACATACGGCCTGTTAAATTTGGCCATTAGAGACTAAGGCATCGTTAATTTTCAAAACAAATTAGATTTTCTCCCGTCGCAAGAAGTCACAACTAACAATGAGCACCTCTTAAAGGGGGGCGCACGGTGGCTTAGTGGTTAGCACGTTCGCCTCACACCTCCAGGGTCGGGGGTTCGAGTGTGGGCGGAGTCTGCATGTTCTCCCCGTGTGTCGGGGGTTTCCTCCGGGTACTCCGGTTTCCTCCCCCAGTCCAAAGACATGCATGTTAGTCTGTTTGGCGTGTCTAAAGTGTCCGTAGTGTATGAATGGGTGTGTGAGTGTGTATGTGATTGTGCCCTGTGATGGACTGGCACTCTGTCCAGGGTGTACCCCGACTTGTGCCCGATGCCTCCTGGGATAGACTCCAGGTTCCCCGTGACCCTGAAAAGGAGTAAGTGGTAGAGGATGGATGGATGGATGGACCTCTTAAAGGCAAACTTGTTTTGTGACCCTATATTAGAATCAGTGGTTCATGTCCACATATTTGCTCGAAGTGGTGTGGATTTTACACTGAAGTAGACACTTCAGTTCACGAGTGTAAATTTCCCACATATTAGCACGACTCTCTCAAACAGTGAGGTTAAGTGTGTAAAACATTTTTTTGCTGTGCTTCGGTTTTCAGTACTCTAAACCCTGCCAAGCAGTGATACGTCCAGCACTGATGAATTATTCCAACATGATTCTGGGAAGTCGAACTTATTGACCCACTCAGAGGGAAAATCCCAGAACTGCACCATTATTATTATTCTTGGTTTAAAATTAATCAATTTATATAGCGCTTTTTACAATGGACATTGTCTCAAAGCAGCTTTACAGAAATATCATTTTTACATTTACAAGCGACTTACAAATGAGACACACACACACCAATGGTAGCAGAGCTGCATGCATGGTGCTAGCTTGCCATCGGGGGCAACTTAGGGTTCAGTGTCTTGCCCAAGGACACTTCGGCATGGGATCACCCGAGCCGGGATTCAAACCGCCAACCCTACGATTAGTGGATTAGTGGACAACCCGCTCTACCGACTGAGCCACAGCCGCCCCATTACTTGTGTATACAAGTAAAAGACTTGTATACATGGGAAAGTGCAGCATAGTTATTTACAGCTTGATTAAAGGTTCCTCGATGGTGTTACATGAGACGAGGTGGTGTCAGATCCCATAGCAGAGCTGTACGACTGCTTCACTGTATGAAATTCACTACAAACTCCCCTGAAAGATTGCAGGCTCATTTAATTGAACTATTAAACAAAACTATTAATGAAATACTTATAATACAGTGGGGGGAAAAGTATTTGATCCCCTGCTGATTTTGTACGTTTGCCCACTGACAATGAAATAATCAGTCTATAATTTTAATGGTAGGTTTATTGGAACAGTGAGAGACAGAAAAACAAAAAAAAAATCCAGAAACAGCATGTAAAAATATTATAAATTAATTTGCATTTTAATGAGGGGAAATAAGTATTTGACCCCCTCTCAATCAGAATGATTTCTGGCTCCCAGGTGTCTTTTATTGAGGTAACGAGCTGAGATTAGGAGCACACACTTAAAGGGAGTGTTCCTAATCTCAGATTGTTACCTGTATAAAAGACACCTGTCCACAGAAGCAATCAATCAATCAGATTCCAAACTCTCCACCATGGCCAAGACCAAAGAGTTCTCCAAGGATGTCAGGGACAAGATTGTAGACCTACACAAGTCTGGAATGGGCTACAAGACCATTGCCAAGCAGCTTGGTGAGAAGGTGACAACAGTTGGTGCGATTATTTGCAAACGAAGGAAACACAAAAGAACTGTCAATCTCCCTCGGCCTGGAGCTCCATGCAAGATCTCACCTCGTGGAGTTGCAATGATCATGTGAACAGTGAGGAATCAGCCCAGAACTACACGGGAGGATCTTGCCAATGATTTCAAGGCAGTTGGGACCATAGTCACCAAGAAAACAATTGGTAACACACTACGCCGTGATGGACTGAAATCCTGCAGCGCCCCTGCTCAAGAAAGCACATATACATGTCAGATTCAGAGGACAACTGGGTGAAAGTGTTGTGGTCAGATGAGACCCAAATGGAGCTCTTTGGCATCAACTCAACTGGCCGCATTTGGAGGAGGAGGAATGCTGCCTATGACCCCAAGATCACCATCCCCACCATCAAACATGGAGGTGGAAACATTATGCTTTGGGGGTGTTTTTCTGCTAAGGGGACAGGACAACTTCACCGCATCAAAGGGACTATGGGCGGGGCCATGTACCGTCAAATCTTGGGTGAGAACCTCCTTCCCTCAACCAGGGCATTGAAAATGAAAAGTCATTACTAAGTCATTACCAAGTACTAAGTCATGTTCTGTAGAGGGGTCAAATACTTATTTCACTCATTAACATGCAAATTTGTTTAAAAAAAACAAAAAACACTGCTTGTTTTTAACTCTTTAATATTAGATTGTTATGCAAAACCTAACGTCTCAGCAAGTTTGACTAAATAAGCCGTTACTATAGAAACGGGGTGACGTAACCCCACAGTTTGCACTCCATTTTATATACTGTAAATACTTGTTGTGTTCGTTAGTACTGTTTATGTACGGTTATGTACTAAGGAATCATGGCCATGCATTAAAGTTGAAAAAATTACGAGAAGACATCAAGAGAAAGGGAAAGTTATTGTAAGTAAAGTAGTTTTCTTAGAAACTTTGTGGGCTGCTGGGAAAATATCCATCTTGTCAGTCTTCCGCGTTAACGCGACTGTCACTACAGAAACCCATCCACTGAGTGACGGTAACACTTCTTTATGTTTTATTGTCTTACTTCCATAATGGCTTCTTATCTAGCATTACAGTCCAACATCCTCTGAATACGGCTGAAGAACTGAAGAAGCAACAGTCCTAAAGTTTTCCTCTCAATTAAACATGGCAGCATACTGTATCACCATACTGAGCTGCTGGATGTAGAAGCTAGTAATGTGATTACTGTATGTACATTTCAGCAAACCTGCTTTTCGTCTCTGTGACATTTCAGTTCCGGGCCCTCGAGGCGTCCCAGTGCTTCAGACACTTCCTGAACAAAGCCTAATAAAAGTTTAAGCGAGCACACGGAGTAATTTCTCCCTAACAAGCGCTCATTTATACATCACACAGGACGCTCCAGACCACTCTCAGGCAGCACGTCCAGAGTGCTAAGCTAACGCTCTAGGAAAAGCCATGGCATTTTACAAGTCTAGTCTAAAGACTTGGTCAGGAACATGATACTGTAGCTACAAAGCATGGATGGAGCTGAAGTGTGTTTTTCACCAGAACAAATCTCACTGCATGGATATTATTCGGTCAGGAAATGACCGAAAGAACTAGATCGCGGGTACAAGCGGCCGAAATGGGTTTTCTCAGGAGGGTGGCTGGCCTCTCCAATAGGGATAGGGTGAGAAGCTCGGCTATCCGAGAGGAACTCAGAGTAGAGCCGCTGCTCCTTTGCGTTGAAAGGAGTCAGCTGAGGTGGTTCGGGCACCTGGTAAGGATGCCCCCTGGGCGCCTCCCTAGGGAGGTATTCCAGGCACATCCAACTGGGAGGAGACCTCGGGGAAGACCCAGGACTAAGTGGAAAGACTATATTTCCACACTGACCTGGGAACGTCTCGGGATCCCCCAGTCAGAGCTGGTTAATGTTCCTCAGGAAAAGGAAGTTTGGGGCTCCTGGAGCTGCTACCTCCGCGACCCGATTACGGATAAGCGGTAGAGGATGGATGGATGGATGGATGGATGGATGGATGGATATTATTCGTAAGTGCCTGTTTATATATATTTGAATGCAAAATCCACATGAATGGTTAAAACCCAAACATTTTCTAAATGTTTTAACCAAAATGTTGCCTGATGTAAGAAAATGCAATCCACGCAATTCCTGGCATGCTTTATTTGTATATCTATAAAGTCACAGCTGAATTCCAACATTACACGTAATGATTTTATAGTACAAAATTTACAGCGCTTGTTAGAGTCACGCTTTTACTCCAATTGTGTTCTTTTGAGCCTGTAGTGGGTTATGTACTCGGTTCTATGTAACCCTACTGTATGTAGTAAGAATATACAGTATAGTCACGCTGGTTGGAGATTAGGAGGGACTTTTATTTAGCTATCGAGGGGAAAAGGGGTCATTACTGTATATTAAGAAAGAAATTCCAATTCTACGTGCAATTTTAAACAAATCTGATGAAACGTTTTAACACTGACGTGTTAGAGCAGGAGAAATTCGGTATGGTTTAGCACTTTTTCCCTGGCTCACATCTGATTCGAGTTGTGGAGGGTATGCTAATCAGTGCATGTGTTGAATGTCGTCCAGGGAAAATGTTACATTAATGCAAGGAAGGGAAAATCGCAATTCTGGGAAAGATGAACTCGCATTTGAAGTAGCCACTGGTGCGATCATTGGAACAAAAAGAGCCTGAAACATAGATAGACTGAGGGACGTACTGTATTAGACAGAGCTTTCTGGTGCAGAATTTGAGACCATGATGACACTATTGGTTAGTTATGGAGCAGCAGTGGATGTACACTGTGGAGCATCAGTCATTTAGCGGTAGACCTTGGTCTGGGTGCAGCAAAAAGTTTTGAAAAAATCCCATAACAGTGATGATAAACATATGCAAATGTATGCCTGCCAGTGCAAAACATACATTAAAAGGTGACTCAGTCATGTAAGTTGCTTATTTACATTTATTCATTTAGCAGACGCTTTTATCCAAAGCGACTTACAAGTGCACACTCATACACCAATGGTAGCAGAGCTGCATGGAAGGTGCTAGCTTGCCATTGGGGGCAACTTAGGGTTCAGTGTCTTGCCCAAGGACACTTCGGCATGGGCTCACCCGGGCCGGGATTCGAACCAGCAACCTTGCGATTAGTGGACAACCCGCTCTACCGACTGAGCCACAGCCGCCCTAGATAGATTAGCCACTTATCTGGACTTTTGCAAGCTATAAATTTTGGCACAGGTGTAGCCAGACCTTTCACAATAGGAAATAATACAATGCTGCAATTCTTACCTGTGTATGTCTCCATCGAACATCTATCTATCTATCTATCTATCTATCTATCTATCTATCTATCTATCTATCTATCTATCTCCTTACCCAGCTAGCAAGTATAAATTCAATATCATTAGCTAATCAATATAATTATTGGTGGAATATCATTGTTGTACTCTGAAAATGACGTGCGTCAAATCTGGTGATGATTGGACAAAATTTGTAAGAGGAGTAGTGAAATTTTTTTTTTTTTGACAATTTCCAAGATGGTAGAAAGTCAGAAATTGACATATGGTGCATTTACCCTGTCTCTATCCAGAGAATCCAGGGATGTCTGGCTTTTAAATTTGGAACAAAAGTTATGACCATAAATGTAATTAAAAATTAGGCTCAGATTTGACCCGATGGAGGCACTAGATTGTTGGCAGCACTAGACTCAAATTTGGTCAGAATGTTCCTTCGACCGTTTTCAATCAGTGTGCCAAATTTCAAAACTTTTAATCAGACGTTTCTATTGCTGCCTGAGACACCCAAGCCAGATGAAGAAGAAGAGGTGGAATAGGGGTCGTCCATATATTACGTCATCAAATTTTCAGCCATTTTTAACCCCCCCTCCCC
>JAFFST010044864.1:0-11491 GCA_022414735.1 Noturus placidus | reverse complement strand
GATCACCCGGGCCGGGATTCGAACCGCCAACCCTACGATTAGTGGATTAGTGGACAACCCGCTCTACCGACTGAGCCACAGCCGCCCTGACGTGTGAATAAAGCTACGTGCTAATTAACTAGCATTACATTAGCAAAGCCGAGGCGAGTTTCTCATTTTTCTCGTCCAGTTCCCGGGCGGTTCGTACATGACCTCGAGGCGTCGATCAGAAAAATGAATAAACCTGGTTTCGCTGTTCCTCGGGAAACACTCTGCAGCAGGACTACTATTTGCGAGGTGAGAAATCCATCATGTCTTACGCTTGTGGTGACTTCTACTGTACCTAATACTAAGCGTCCGTGCACGTCCATGACTACAGCGTTCCTATAGAAACGATAACGGAGTAGCGCGAGTGTGTTATTATAACCCTGACACTACTGTCAGAGCTGCTGTTATAGAAAACTAATCAACGCCTACTGACCAATCAGAATTGAGCATCCAGCAGCGGTAGACGTTTAAGTAGTGGATTTGTGTAGTGTGTGTGTGTGTGTGTGTGTGTGTGTGTGTGTGAGGCTCAGTATTTTGGTCAGAGCTCCATTTCTTGGAGCTGTTTGTATTTCTTTTCTCTTCTCTCTCCGCCGCAGAGCAGTAATGTGTTTTCACCTGAGCGTGTGTTATTAGCCGCCGCGCTCTGGGGCATGCTACGGTGTGTTTGCTAAAGCCAGGTGGCCGTGTTTGGGTGGTGTTACGGCGTGCCGCCGCTTTGAGAGACGAACAGGAATGGGGGAATGAGGCAGCGTCTACTGCCAGACAGCCTTCAGGAAAATAAATGATGTGCGTGTGTGTGTGTGTGTGTGAGAGAGAGAGAGAGAGAGAGAGAGAGAGAGAGAGAGAGAGAGAGAGAGAGAGAGAGAGCATTAAAGTGTGGTTTGTAGTTTGTGTATGCACAGTTATATCACATTTCTGTGAACGATCATCTAATGTGTGTGTGTGTGTGTGTGTGTGTGTGTGTGTGTGTGTGTGTGTGTGTATGTGTGTAGTGTCAGGACCTTTTCCACTCTTCTAATATTTACATCAAAATAACATCTGTGTAGTTTAAGGCAAAAACAACAGGATGCAAGAAATAAAATCAAACGAGCACTACGAGTTCTCCTTAACGGCACGGAGCGATCTCGGGGTTCTTCCGTGTCTTAAGGGCTCTTTGTGTCTCCTTCTGCGGAACCTTTAACGGCTCTATGTGAGAAAGAGAACCCCATCAGAAAGGGTTCCACGGAGAGCCCTTTTAGGAGGCTTAGAACCTTTCCATTCATGGAAAAACAAACAAACCCCGAGACGGAATGTTTACTAACGGCTTGGTAGGATGAGTAAAGGGCGGGGTCAACCCTGTTGCTATGGAAACTTATTTCCACCTAATTCTAATGTATTGATTTCAGTAAACAAACAAGGCAGTAGTCAGCGTGTATAGTGACGTGGAGATATAGGGAGCCATTTTGGATTTGACGGAGCGGTGGGGGAGGGGGGGGTCAAAGACTTTAATGCATGTGCTGTGTGGAGTCAAATGTAATCCTGCAACAAAAGAACAAGAATTGTTCATTAATTTTAGGCTCATTAATATTCAAATCCATTCAAACAAGTCCTTTAATTAAAATATCACAAATGCAGTTTTAAAAAAAAACCAAACAAATTGACAGCCTTTTTTGTGAGTGGGGTCAGAGAGTGTGTGTGTGTGTGTGTGTGTGTGTGTGTGTGTGTGTGTGTGTGTTAGATAATCAGACATGCACAGTGTTCTTCATGCTTTCAGTGCTATATACAGCTCGTTTCACATTGGCAACGCTTCAGAGGTGCTGATCGCATGGAACGTGTAAAAACTCGCGCCTCGTCGAACCCCGTGGCACCGTGGGCATTCCACATATTAGCTCAAAACAGGTTTAGGAGGAATTTGTCACGCCATATCATATCCAGACAAAGTCAAAACGGGGATCGTTTCACACCCGCTTTTAATTGCGGCCGACTAATTAGGACGGGGAGTTGATGGCGGCGAGCGATTTCAATTAAGCATGGCTCAGCGGAATGAATGGCGACGTAATCTGATTTCCCAGCAAATTGGATGGAAGCGGTGCGATCACGGCGGTTCTCACTCATCACGGCGCTGGCACCAACAGGCTGTTAGCACCCTCGGGCATGAAAGTGAGAGTGTGGCTCTCTCTCTCTCTCTCTCTCTCTCTCTCACACACACACACACACACACACACACACAAGGGGTGTAAGAATGTGTCTATTTGATTCAGTATTTACAGCTGCTTCAGATCAAGTGGTCTGGGATCATTTGGAAGGCGTCTCTGTTTTGGAAAAATTTGATGTCACTTTTTTAGCTAGTGTTTATTATTTCATGACATTATCAAGTCCTTGTCTTTCAGCACTGTGCCTTTCTGTTCCTGTCAGTCTCATTGAAGGAGGTGTGGCCTGTGTGTCTGTCAGTCTCACTGAAGGAGGTGTGGCCTGTGTGTCTGTCAGTCTCAGTGAAGGAGGTGTGGCCTGTGTGTCTGTCAGTCTCAGTGAAGGAGGTGTGGCCTGTTTGTCTGTCAGTCTCAGTGAAGGAGGTGTGGCCTGTGTGCCTGTCAGTCTCGCTGAAGGAGGTGTGGCCTGTGTGTCTGTAAGTCTCAGTGAAAGAAGTGTGGCCTATGTGTCTGATAGTTTCACCGAATGAGGCATGGTCTGCGTATATGTCAGTCTCTCTGAAGGAGGCGTGGCCTGTGTGCCTGTCAGTCTCGCTGAAGGAGGTGTGGCCTGTGTGTCTGTCACACTCAGTGAAGGAGACGTGGCCTATGTGTCTGACAGTTTCACCGAAGGAGGCGTGGCCTGTGTGCCTGTCAGTCTCACTGAAGGAGGTGTGGCCTGTGTGTCTGTCAGTCTCAGTGAAAGAAGTGTGGCCTATGTGTCTGACAGTTTCACCGAAGGAGGCATGGTCTGCGTATCTGTCAGTCTCAGTGAAGGAGGTGTGGTCTCAGTGTCTGTCAGTCTGTGAAGGAGGCGTGGCCTCAGCGTCTGTCAGTTTCAGTGAAGGAGGCGTGGCCTGTGGGTCAGTCAGTCTCAGTGAAGGAGGCGTAGCCTCAGTGTATGTCAGTCTAAGTGAAAGAGGCGTGGCCTCAGCATCTGTCAGTCTCAGTGAAGGAGGCGTGGCCTCAGTGTCTGTCAGTCTCAGTGAAGGAGGCGTGTCCTCAGTGTCTGCCAGTCTCAGTGAAGGAGGCGTGGCCTCAGTGTCTGTCAATCTCAGTGAAGGAGGCATGGCCTCAGTGTCTGTCAGTCTCAGTGAAGGAGGCGTGGCCTCAGCATCTGTCAGTCTCAGTGAAGGAGGCGTGGCCTCAGTGTCTGTCAGTCTCAGTGAAGGAGGCGTGGCCTCAGTGTCTGTCAGTCTCAGTGAAGGAGGCTCCCGCTCTGTCTCTATGTTTCTGATTGCTCCTTCTCTTTTTTCTCTCTCTGTTACTCTCTTTTTCCTCCTCCGTCTTTTCCTTTTCATGTTCCTCATATCTGTCACACTTTCTCTGTGTTTCTCATACTATCACACACTTTCTTCTCTCTCCCTCTCACCCTTTATTCCCTTTCTGATTCCTTTTCTCACCCCCCCCCCACTTCTTTCTGTCTCTGTTTTTTTTTCCCTCTCTGTCCTTTCTCATTTCTCTCTCCCTCTCTTTTTTCCCTCCATTTCCTCGTCTCTGTCTGGCCCTCAGACGATTTGTCATGGATCAGAAGAGACAATTTGTCATGGATTTGTGCTCTTAAATGTGTGTGTGATAGTGAGGGCAGCCAGTGGAAAAGCTGAAGAATCCTATTACACTGTTTTTTTTTTCCTCAGTTTTTTTTTTACGGTGCTGTTTGGGGAGGGAGCGGAGTGCGAGCGGAGAGCGAGCGGAGAGCGAGCGGGCGAACTGAGCCGGAGCCATATGCAGAGCCTCACTCTTTCATTTCCTAAGCGCACGCCGTAAACGCTGAATCATGCAGAACTCCTCTGGAATACTATATTGATGTTTTTTTGTGCTATACGGAGCGTGGAAAAGCGTTCGCATCTCTCTGAAATGTGCTGCAGTGTCTGTTTATTTAGATTTCTCCCAGACAGTAGCCGTGCAACTTAATTAACCTCCCATGTGTTCTACCTTTTTTCTAAACAAAAAAAGAAATACTACACTCCTGTGACTGTCATGGAAAGATTTTGTTACAAAAGCACAAAGCCAGATCCAGAAAGAGTTTTTTAAAGCCCATTTAAGTGCTCAAACACAAGATTGCGAGATGATTAGTGTTTACCAAGCCATCTGTTTGAGTGGCAGGTTGCTGAGTGTGTGATTTTTCCGGCTACTTTTCTTCCATGTGAAATAAAAAAAAACCCAATAACAACAGGATTAGATGTTGTGGCCAAGCTGCTGCGCTTTTTCATGCTCCTCTTATCCACCCGGGATTCATTTTAGCTCCTAAACGAAGGAATCCTAAAAGAAGCGCAGATGAAATGTCGAGCGCATGGCAGAACCTTGTGTCTGTTTAACTCTTAGCAGATACAGCTCTCAGAAAATGTGCCTTTCAGGCTACAACCTCAAGGGTACATCTTTTGTGCGTTTAGATACAGAGCCTAGTGGATAGAGTGGACCTTTAAAATCCATTTGGGTTACATAATTGGACGTTGCTGGCTACAGGGGCTTCCTGGAGAGGTTGACTTTCTCGTGAAGGCGACTTCCTCTAACAGCTCTATATCGATATTTAATTAGCGAAGTAAAATCACTTGCTAGATAAACACTCTCGAGGAGCTGGAGTCGTCAGGCGAAACGTCGAGTAGAACCAAATCAAAACGTTCGACGTATTCAACGGTTGATTTGCAATATTCCTTCAATGAATCCAAGATACTTGTACTACACAATCATTACAGTTGGCTTAATGCTTATATATATATATATATATATATATATATACTTGAAGGATGGTATTTGACCTTTCTGTGACCTTGACCCTGTTTGGATCTATGCGAAAATCTAATAAATTAATCTGCTGGTTACATTGATAATTCCATATAAATCCCACAAATATTCAACCGCTCACTCTTGAGATATCACACTAACAAACATCTCAGACAGACGGACGCATGGACAGTCTGAAAACATAATGATTCTCTCACTCAGTGGCTGAGACATGAAAAAACATCATGATGTAATATCTGAAAAAACCGTATCGTGCCAATTTGTCATCATACCGACCTACTCTGTTGTGCAGCCATTGCTTAAAGGTACAGTAACAATGGTCGATTTTATTTTTGTTTAGTTTTTTACACTTTACATGTACAAATAACAGGCGCACGGTGGCTTAGTGGTTAGCACGTCCACCTCACACCTCCAGGGTCGGGGGTTCGAGTCCCGCCGGGGCCATGTGTGGGCGGAGTTTGCATGTTCTCCCCGTGTGCCGGGGGTTTCCTCCGGGTACTCCGGTTTCCTCCCCCAGTCCAAACACATGCGTGTTAGTCTGATTGGTGTGTCTAAAGTGTCCGTAGTGTGTGATTGTGTGCCCTGCGATGGACTGGCACCCTGTCCAGGATGTACCCCGCCTTGTGCCGATGCTCCCTGGGATAGGCTCCAGGTTCCCCGTGACCCTGAAAAAGAGTAAGATATGTAGAACATGATAAAGAACAATGGATTATGCCATGGCCTTAGCAAAGGTTGGTAAAGTCACTAAGAAAACCCATTTGGAAAAACCGAGTCCCAGTCTGGGATGCTTGTTTGTGTTTGGATACGCCTCCTGTCAGTCATTTTTATAGACACTCTACGGGTCACCTAAGATCCTGGAAGTGGAGCTTCGTGGATATGGGCGGGAATGTAGGAGTGAGCACTAGGAGTGTAAAAGAAAATCATTTGACTGCTAAGCCCACCTGCTTATAAGTCATAACTACCAGTTTTAAGTCTGGGATCTGAGCAAGATTATTTCTCGTATTTTACCCAGACTGCCCAGTTCCATCTCTACAAAGTGCTTCAGTGTGTCCTCCTTACATTCAAAAAAAGTTCACGCTTGTCAAACAACTCTTTCTTTCTCTCCACGGAGTGTTAGAGCCGCTTCTGGCCCAGTCCACAGTTCCTGGAAATGCTGGAAGTCTCTTTGTTCCCAGCATTTCATCATCATTGCGGAACCAAAACAGAAGTGAATCATTTCTGTGGCTTCTCGCTGCTGTGTTATTTTAATGCTGAGCGAGCAGCTAATAAACACAGAGTTCAATCCCACTAATAACAACTAATCACTCCCTGCTGGATGGAAGCGTACGGCTGCATTAGTGCTTATGAAAGAAAGAAGATTCGTTTAAACATAGTATCTGATCTTTCATCCCAAGATGCACCGATGCGATTCCCCGGTTACCCCAAACGTACCCCGTCAAACCGGACATGGCAGTCATCCGAAATCGACATAACGACTACATAATCAAATCGTAAAGCAGAGTCTTTATTTAAACATATAAGTTTAAAGTGGAGCGATTTTAGCTTTTGCATCACATCAAATGTCGGTGGGCGGTACCCAGGAAGTAGAACGATCCTAAATCGCGCTAAGACATAATGGCATCTGGTTGTCCAACGTGCTAATGTTGTTCAGCTATAAGCGTGTGCTGTATACTTCTATTCATTTTGGGGGCGGCTGTGGCTCAGTCGGTAGAGCGGGTTGTCCACTAATCCACTAATCGTAGGGTTGGTGGTTTGAATCCCGGCCCGGGTGATCCCATGCCGAAGTGTCCTTGGGCAAGACACTGAACCCTAAATTGCCCCCGATGGCAAGCTAGCACCTTGCATGCAGCTCTGCTACTATTGGTGTGTGAGTGTGTCTCATTTGTAAGTCGCTTTGGATAAAAGTGTCTGCTAAATGAATAAATGTAAATGTAAACAAGCTCTTTCCACCCACTAATGGTCTAGAATAGTACTTAAACATGCGATTTGAGAAACAGAAGTGTGGTTCATTAGCGAACACATGGTGCTTCCGTTATTTCTGTTGGTATTACATCTGGCGGATGCGTACACCAAACGGCAGTCATTTTGAGTTTTCCTGTAACGGCACTCATAACATGGTCTTATTTACTCGGGGTTGTACTGAAAGCTAAGCTAAGTTAACGCCGACAGCTGAGTAATGCGGGAACCCATACGTTAGTCCTTCGACGAGCGACTAATTTCTCAGGTCAACCCACTCACGCGCTTTTCTCTCATCAAGCATTTTTTCCGAACGTGACAATTACGAGGAATTTGTCAGCAGGTATTAATTTGTCATGAGAGTGTCAGAGCGAGGGCGGTGCGGAGGTGTAAAACGCGACGTGTGTTTGGAGCAGATTGCGATATGCCGTATGTTTTTTTGCAAAGCTTCACTCTAGGGCTCGTTTTAGCCAGCGCTGTTGTGTTCGAGAAGGCGGCGGAGTGCGAGTGCGAGAGCTTCGCTTTGATTTCTTGTCTAAATGAGCAGGGATGCATAGAGACACACATACACACAGAAACACTCACAAAAACAACCTCTGGTGTCTGTATGAGGCTCCTCTGGTCATTTTTCTACCCCCGTGTACTCTGAGAACATTCGAGAACAGCTGAGATTTTCATTATACGTCCTCACTGGCATTCCGAGTCGATTGCAGGTTCATATCATCATTATTTGGTATTGCGGTTAAGAAAATTGCTGCAGACCCTTGTGTGTGTGTTTCTTCTTGAGCTCGCAATGGCGCTTTAAAAGACCCTCGTGCTGTTCACATCAGCATCCAGGCGAAAGATCCCGACATCAGGAACTAACGGATTTTTGGAAATCAAAACTCAAAGATAGAACGCCCGAACGCTAGGGCAAGACGCCGCGCTTTTCGAACCGACATCTGTGATTGACAGGCATACAGTGTTGGTCCATTTTCCTGATTTATTGCATATCGGTGGTCCACATGATTTGCTTTGTGGCCCAGGCCTCCACAGAGATTGGAGTTCCATCTCCCGGCAGATTTTATTGACAGCTGCCAGAACGTGAGAAGAACAAAATCTTCCAGTTATATCGTTAACCGTTCAGCTATAAAACTTAAACCTCTGTATGAGATTGTGTGAGAAGCGTCTGTACAGGCATGGAGGGGGAAAACCCCCCACTGAACGACACTGTATTGTTCACTCTGGGGTAAAATACTGCTGTGTGATGTATCTCCATGAGACAGAGATGATTTAAGATAAGAACTGGAATCGCTGTCTGATGAAACGCTAGTCAGAAATATAAAATATTCACGTTCGAAAAAGGCTGCCGAAGAAGGACGGCTGGAAAACGTCGACTCATGTCTGCCAATCAGACGACGAGTATTTTTTTCGGTTCTCACCGCCAGCTTAACAAATTGAGGATGAGGGTATTTAAACTCGGCACTGGCGGTACAAGAAGGTGCCCCCGCTTCCGTCTGTCCAGCAAAGCCGAGCGTGATGCAATTGTGTGTTTTTAACACCGGCTGGAGGGGATGTCGAGAGATTGTGTCGTGCGGCGTCTCGACTTTCAGCAAATTAGAAATGTCACAAAGCCAGAAGAGCTGCAGGGGAACAGCGAGACGGTGTTATTATGATATAGGTGGGTTGTGTAGGAGGGTATGTTGTGGTGCAAGGGGAAAGGAGATCTCATTAAGGTGATGTGTGTGTGTGTGTGTGTTTGTGGTAGGTGACAGGCCTTCACCTCTGCCTGACATTATGACACTTCCAGTAGCACTGTTTTTCAAAGCAACAGAGGAGGTGGAGAAAGAGCACGCGGGTAAGAGAGCACGAGAATGCGAAGGAGAAGTTTGGGAGTTGCTGGTGGCAGAACTGTGTCTTTAGAGTCAAGTTTTTCACCGGAATCCAGACGCCTGAATCTGCGTCCCACATGTGCATTTAAATCTGAAAAATGAGCACCCGTTTTTGTCATAGACTACACTCATAACAGCGATGTATTTTATTTAAAAACTACGTGGATAAAACATCGTTCTTCCATTAAACACTCATCACACCCACATGTTCTTGTTGAACATCTCATTCCAGATTTACACCCCAACGCTTTTCTGTTATAATAAGCTAGGAAGGTTTTCCACTAGATTTTGGGGGCGTGGCTCTGGGGAGTCGAGCTCATTCTACATGCTACAACAGCGTTCGTGAGGTCACTTAGCGATGTTGGGCGAGGAGGTTCCAGGTGTTCAGGTTGAGGACACTGTGCAGGACAGTTACATTTACATTACATTTATTCATTTAGCAGACGCTTTTATCCAAAAAAACCTTGAAAATAAGAGCACACTCACACACCAATGGTAGCAGAGCTGCATGCAAGGTGCTAGCTTGCCATCGGGGGCAACTTAGGGTTCAGTGACTTGCCCAAGGACACTTCGGCATGGGATCACCCGGGGCGGGATTCGAACCGCCAACCCCACGATTAGTGGATTAGTGGACAACCCGCTCTACCGACTGAGCCACCGCCGCCCTGTGAGCCACCGCCGCCCTGTGAGCCACCGCCGCCCTGTGAGCCACCGCCGCCCTGTGAGCCACCGCCGCCCTGTGAGCCTGTGGGAAACAGTTCATTACATATGTATTATACACGACATTGTCGTATATTACTGTATTCCATTTATTGACACGGCTGAATGGTTAAATACGCATGCCTAGCACACAGCTGTATCTGTATTATTAAACATAGTTCACACTATGAAACGTAATACACATAATCATGCATGGCGGTACAGCAATATAATCTGATTCAGCGTATGCCTTTAATTCCGCGAGGCTTTAATTTCAGATATAAATAAATAAACGCCCGAGCGTTATTGGAATATGACTGTTAGGCTCGACGGAGCAGTTTAATCCCCTTTGAAAAGCACACGCTTTAATCTTGTGTTTAATTAACGTGGACTCTTAATATCGCGAAAGCCTAACGCAAAGTTTGAGACGTGTTGTTTTATTCCGACATCAGCGACTCATTAAAACGGGACCCTTCAGGTGTGTAGCAACTTGTTCTCCCAAAACCTTCTCCACCAGTAGACGCAGATGGAGATGATTCAACGGAGAAGCATCACGAAGTGCCGTCCCGCTCGCTCCCTGACGGTACTCGTCCTCCTCTGGTCGCTGGCTGAGGTGTGTGAAGAATCACCTTTCTGCTGGAATTAGCTCAAGCACCACTCGAGCTCGGGATCAATGAACGAGATTTAAATTACACTCAGCTGCAGAAAGCCCCTTCACCTCTGATAGCTGCTGCTCTCTTTCTGCTAGCTAATGGCCTGGTGCTGTAGAGAGGGAGAGAGAGAGAGAGAGAGAGAGAGAGAGAAGGAGGGGGAGGGGGTTCTACATGCCTGTTTAAGCACACAGGGTTCCACTCCTCTGGGTTACGGAGTTAATTAATCCAGGGTAATGTCGGATAGTAAGTAGAAACACTGATGCTTCTTACAAGAGCTGTATGTGAAAATGCAGATTCAGTCCAGGATCATGTTTATATTGATACTCGTCAGTTGATATTGATACTCGTCAGTTGATATTGATACTCGTCAGTTGATACCGATACTCGTCAGTTGATATTGACACTCGTCTGTTGATGTCGATACTCACCTGTTGACACCGACACTCGTCAGTTGATATTGATACTCGTCAGTTGATATCGATACTCGTCAGTTGATATCGATACTCGTCAGTTGATACGACACTCGTCAGTTGATATTGATACTCGTCAGTTGATATTGTTACTCGTCAGTTGATACGATACTCGACAGTTGATATTGATACTCGTCAGTTGATATTGATACTTGCCAGTTGATGTCGACACTCATCTGTTGATGTCGACACTCGTCAGCTGACATTGATACTCGTCAGTTGATATCGATACTCGTCAGTTGATAGCGATACTCGTCAGTTGATACGACACTCGTCAGTTGATATCGATACTCGTCAGTTGATATTGTCACTCGTCAGTTGACACGATACTTGACAATTGATATTGATACTCGTCAGTTGATATAGATACTCGTCAGTTGATGTCGATACTCGTCAGTTGATATTGTCACTCGTCAGTTGACACGATACTTGACAATTGATATTGATACTCGTCAGTTGATATAGATACTCGTCAGTTGATGTCGATACTCGTCTGTTGATGTCGACACTCGTCAGTTGATATTGACACTCATCAGTTGATATTGATACTCGTCAGTTGATATCGATACTCATCGGTTGATACCGACACTCGTCAGCTGATGTCGATACTCATCAGTTGATATTGACACTCATCAGTTGATATTGATACTCGTCAGTTGATGTTGTTACTCGTCAGTTGATATTGATACTCGTCATTTGATATCGATACTCATGTGTTGATGTCGATACTCGTCAGTTGATTCCGATACTCGTCAGTTGATATCGATACCCGTCAGTTGATAACGATACTCATGTGTTGATGTCGATACTCATCACTTGATGTCGATACTCGTCAGTTGATGTCGATACTCGTCAGTTGATATCGATACCCGTCAGTTGATAACGATACTCATGTGTTGATG
>JAFFST010044863.1:51026-61026 GCA_022414735.1 Noturus placidus | reverse complement strand
GAGGACGGGATGAGAGGCCGTTCACCTCCTCCTGGACTTTCTTCAGGAAATTGATCTCGTCCTGCAGCGCTTCAATCTTACGCTCCAGCTGCACCCTGTTCAGAGCTGCCTCGTCCACATCCTGACAGCGAGAGGGAGAGAAAGAGAACGAGAAAGACGGAGATGTTTCTCTGAAGATGTTAACAGATGTTTCTAATATGTTAACAGATGTTCTCTGAAGATGTTTCTAATACGTGATCGTACACATAGGGACTCGTACTATATAACGGACTCTCCGCGTAAAATGATTTTAAAATAAATAAATAAATAAAATCTGTGGAATTATGGTCTGATGATGTTTTCTCTGAGAAGATGTTTATTTCTTTGTAAGGAGTCTCCAGTGTCAGTGCTCTGTAGAGCTCTAAGATGAACTTTTCTGCCCTCTTCAGGACGGACGAGGTAACGCAGTGAAACTGACCTGTCTAAATGCATTCAGGCTGTTTTCTGCATCGTGCCTCAGCGCAGTCTCATCCTGGAGTCTGCAACACAGTCAGATGAGGAGCTTCAGAGCTCAGAAATGAATACATATCCGTCACAAATACACACACACACACACACACAACCGCATCCAAAAGCTACAACCTCTCCGCCTACTGCGTATACAGGACTCTCCCTCTGCACCAGGATTCCACCTAAATAATCGAATCATGAGTTTCTTTTAAATAAGACTTTCATAAGGAGCGTTTGGTGAGAAAGAGAGAGTGTATTCTGGTTTAATGGCTGGTGTGAGCGACAGGAGCAGGTCAGGGTGATGAGATCTGTAATAGAGAACATCATTAGCCCTTCTCTCTCTCTCTCTCGCTCTCTTTTCCCCACAATGCAGCTACTCTGGTTTCCACAAGGGTAATCAAAAGCCCGGCCAAGCCATATTTTTCGAATAGTCAAGGAACAAAAAAGGTTACAAAGGTGAAAAAAAACCTCATCTTCAATGAATTACTCGAATTACTTTAATTAGGTGCGACAAGCCAGAGTAAATCCTTTCAAAATCCCTGGACAGCAGTGTAAAGTTGACAACTGTAGGAAAGACAATTGCAGTGACTTTATTTCTATTCCTCGGACAATAATAGACCTCAGAAATAGCAGTACAGAGATATAGTAGCACTGGCAGAAAGTATGTGGACACCTGACCATCACTCCCATAGATCTTATTCTTCTTCTTCTGGCTTTAATCCCACTAGGTGGGGTCGCCGGTGCGGGTGACTCTTCTCCAGACCATTCCAATTCATGGACCCCATCAAGATGGTCCTCTACATCTCCTTCTCCCTCCTCTTCTCTCCTCGGGGATCACCCTAGCATGGCCCGAATTTGAGCCCCTCCGCATCCTTTTCGGTTTGGCAACAGTTTTCACGCCGGATGCTCTTCCTGCCGCAACCCTCCCCATTTATCCGGGCTTGGGACCGGCATGGAACCATCCACTGACTTGTGGAGATCTCCGTGGCTGGGTCTCCCATGGATAACCATTCTAAAACAAAGTGCATTAACATGGAGATGGTCCACCTTTTGCTATTCTAATACCCTCCACTCTTCTGGGAAGTGAGGTCAGGCACTGAGGTCCGGTGAGGAGGCTAGGGGTCCAGTCATTGTTCCAGTTCATCGCAAAGATGTTCAGTGGGGATGAGGACAAGGCTCTGTGCAGGACACTCGAGTTCTTTACATTTCTCCAAACTTGGCAACCCATGTCTTCATGGAGCCCGTGTTGTGATTTTATCATGTTGGAACAGGTTTGGGCCTCTTAGTTCCAGTGAAGCGAAAATGTAACGCTACGACATATAACGACATCCTGTTAACAACAGTTTGGAGAAGAACCACATATGGGTGTGATGGTGTGATGTCCACATTCTTTTGGCCACACAGTGTATCAACCTAAGCAAGCAGATTCTGTAGGCAAAATGTTCCAGGAATTACATCATCACCGGTTAAATGATGGGCTCGAGCTTTTTGTCCAAGTTTAAACCACACTTATCTGTAACACGCCTACATTCAGTCATTTAAAAGAACTAAGTATGGACCCAAGTTTAACCTAAACACTCACTGGAATTATCCATTTGAGAGAAATTAACCATTTAAAAAATACTGCTAAAGACTATCATCATAACCCTCAGCGCCTCAGCGAATGGTAGGCTTGGATAAAGGCGAAAACATGAAAGAAAAGAACTTATCAATATTAATTCTGTGGCTCGTGTTTTTCTATTTTGTTAATGATGCTTGCCACTAATTGGTGGATAAATACACAAATGAATGGATGAATGAATAAATTAAGGTATTGATGAATGAATGAATAAATGAACGAATAAATTAACAAATTGATGAATGAATGAATAATTTAATGAATGAATAAATTAAAGAACGGACGAATGAATGAATAAATGAACGAATAAATTAACAAACTGATGAATGAATGAATAATTTAATGAATGAATAAATGAATAAACAAATGATTGAATAAATGAAAGCACGTCTGCCTCACACCTTCAGGGTCCAGGGTTCGAGTCCCGCCAGGGCCATGTGTGTGTGGAGCTTGCATGTTCTCCCCGTGTGTCGGGGGTTTCCTCCGGGTACTCCGGTTTCCTCCCCCAGTCCAAACATATGCATGTTAGTCTGATTGGCGTGTCTAAAGTGTCCGTAGTGTATGAATGTGAGTGTGATGTGCTCTGCGATGGACTGGCACTCTGTCCAGGGTGTACCCCGCCTTGTGCCCGATGCTTCCTGGGATAGGCTCCAGGTTTCCCCGTGACCCTGAAAAGGAGTAAGCGGTTGAAGATGGATGGATGGATGAATAAATGAATAAATGCATGGATGAATTAATAAATTGATGAATGAATGAATGAATGAATGAATGAATGAATGAATAGACGAATGAATAAATAAACACAAGAATAAATTAAGAAATTGATGAATGAATTAATAAATTAATGAAAGAATAAGTTAATGAATGGATGAATGAATAAATAAAATGAATGAATAAATGAATAAACGAATGGATGAATTAATAAATTAATGAATGAATAAATGAATAGCAAAGCTGTTTTTAACCATTATGTTTCCAAATCAAATTCTCAATAGCCTCAAACCCGGACTCTGTAGTTTTATTTTAAATGAGATTTAGGAGATCTTTTATTCAATGTAATATGAATTTCAATGGATGAATTTTGTTTGTATATTAACTAAGACTTTTCTCAGTTTGGTACAGTTGCACTAAGTAGAAGAGTCTGAGTAGAGACGTGGATGTACATATAAGTACAGATGTGGATGTGCAGATGTTTAGTGCCAGTGTAGCCGAGGAAATATGCCAGTTGTTGCTGGGGTGACAGGACGTCTGCACAGGGATTTAGGCTCTTTGTGGGAACCACAATACCCCTGTGCACATTTCATTCATCCACTTGCTTTTCTTTTCAAACATGAGCCTGATCCGCCCCTCCCTGCCCCCCATCCCAACAGCTTAAGGGATCAGGCTTGACAAAGAGTCAGGCTTTAAAAACAGGCAGCTGAGTGAAATTATGAGCAAATGCAAAGTTATCACCATATTACACTGTCAGTGTTATCATATTTATGCTTAACATCACGTCTGGAATAAATAAATGCCTGCTTGGTTTTTTTTTGGAAACTGCTCACTGAACATGGATTGAATGGATGTCTGTCAGCCTGCTGACCTTTGAGGGTGTTTTGCAATCTACCCATCTGCTGTGTTTCACACTCCCTCAGTGCTTTGTCTTCTGGCATGCTCTTCCAAGTCTTTCTCTCCCACTAATACCAAACTTCATTCATTAAGTTCTTGTTGCAAAACTTTAGAACTAACTTTATTTTTATAGTCAGGTACATACTTATATATATATATATATATATATATATATATATATATATTATGCATCACATCCCCTACATTTTTCAAATCGTTCTGACAAGTATTATCAAAAGAATGCAAGATAAAGGCACAATATAACACATCAACAGAGCACGTAGTTTTTTTCTTTGATTGTATTCATTGTATGCTACACTGTTTATTTACTGCTAATCCTGTTTGGTTCCTATACTAATTGGTACACATCAATCCATCCGTCCAACCATCCAACCATCCGTCCAACCATCCATCCATCCATCCATCCGTCCAACCATCCATCCAACCGTCCATCTGTCCAACCATCAATCCATCCATCTGTCCAACCACCCATCCATCCATCAATCCATCCATCCAACCATCAATCTGTCCACCCACCCATCCATCCAATCGTCCATCCATCAATCCATCCATCAATCCATCCATCCATCCAACCACCCACCCATCCATCCATTCAACCACCCATCCATCCATCCATCCATTCAACCATCCATCCATCCATCCATACACACATCTATCCATCAATTCCACTAATCGAACCACCAATCAGTGCATACCTATATCCATCCCGACACCAAGTCCATGCAACTACCAATCAATCCTTCCCATGCTTCCACCCACCCATTGGATAATCCATCCTTCCCTCTAACAATCTACCCAGACATTCATCGATCCACCCATCCCTCCACCAATCCATTCATCAATTCACCAACACCACTCAAGTCTATATGTTGAATCATCTATCCCACAACTAATCCATCCATCCATTCATCCATCCAGCCTTCCTCACCTCTGCTTCATTGTGCCAACATCAGCTGCCAGGTTGTCCCTCTCAATCTCCAGCCGTGCCTTGGCATTATTCAGGCCATCCACCTGCCTGCGCAGCTCCCTCAGTTCCTCTTGGTAGATGTCCCCGAGGCGGCTTGGCTCCTTCCCACGCAGCTGATTCAGCTCGGCCACCAGCACCTTGTTCTGCTGTTCTAGGAAACGTACTTTCTCGATGTAGCTGGCGAAGCGGTCATTCAGGCCCATCATCTCTACCTTCTCATTGGTGCGCGTTTCACGGTACTGAGCCTTCAGCAGCGAGTCGGCTGAGAAGTCAAGCCTCTCGGTTCCCAGGGACAGACGGGACACGCTTGGGCTGGACAGGGCTGTGTGGCGTGGGGTGCTGTGGAGGGACAGACGCCCAAGGCTCCTGGAGACGTGTGAGGCTGAGGGGCTGCTCTGAGTCCCGAAACGCTTTCGGTAGGATGAGAGGACACGCTGGGTCTCCATGATGAGTGGTAAGATATGAGGCCGTGGGTGAGTGCAGAGAAGGCTTTTATAGAGAGACGGGGGTAGAGAGTGGGGAGAGGAGAAAGGAGGAGAGAAAGTGGGGGATAGGGGTTGTGTGTCACTCCAACGCTTTGTGTGAGTATTGTTTATGCCTGTCCAGCCAGTGACAAACATCTTTCTTTCTCATTCATCAGTGTGTGTGTGTGTGTGTGATGAACTGTGGGGCCACATGCAGGCAAAAAAATTCTATTCATCGCTCAAGGAGAGAAATAAAAAAAAAAAACCCAGAGATCAAGACACACACAGAGAAAGAAAGTGAGAGACGTGAGAGTGAAATAAAACACTCTTGTGTGTAAATGTTGGTATAACTCCATGTTTCACCCTGTGTGTGGGCATTTTTTAATGAACACTCGTGCGATTGCGTAATCTTCTGATTGAAACAGAATGCTAGTCTGAGTTCTCCATTGTGCTAATCCTGGAAACATCACACACAGGCAAAAGTTGTTGAACTGATAAACTGCTGTGTCATCTTTGCTATAGAGTCCGTTCCAATTGATTCCCGGACAGACCTTTGTGCAAAACATCTCAAGCTCCTTTTGATCATGTGGAATTCCCTCTTCAATTCAGACCATGACTTTTTTTATTATTAGAGTTCAGATCCAGAGGCTGGGATGGTTACAACAAAAATTCATTTTGTGTTCCAGTGACCATTCTTCTGATTTGGATGTTTTTGTGTGGTCATCATCTTGTTGAAAAGTCCATCTCCTGAAACTAGGTACAGACTATGGGTACATACTGTAATTCATCCATCCATCCTCTACCGCTTACTCCTTTCTCGGGGTCACGGGGAACCTGGAGCCTATCCCAGGGAGCATGGGGCACCAGGCGGGGTACACCCTGGACAGGGTGCCAGTCCATCACAGGACACGATCACATACACACTCACACACCCATTCATACACTACGGACACTTTAGACACGCCAATCAGCCTAACATGCATGTCTTTGGACTGGGGGAGGAAACCGGGGTACCCGGAAGAAACCGCCGACGCACGGGGAGAACATGCAAACTACACACACACATGGCCCCGGCGGGACTCGGACCCTGGAGGTGTGAAACGTAAAAACATGCTAACCACTAAGCCACCGTGCGTCCCTATATGCTATTACATGTACAATAATTTTCTGTTCATTTTGAATGATTTGAGGGAAGGAGTCTCCAGGGTCAACGCTTTGAAACAGCCAGAGGTTTCTTTCTCATATCATCTTAGGGAGTTTTTTCTCGTCACCATTGCCACCGGCTCGCTCAATAGGGATAAATTCACACAATTAAAGCTCGCTCAATCCGATATCGCACACAAAAAACGTCCAGAGCACAGAGTTAAAACATACGTAAAGATAAGTACCGATATAGTGTCCAAAATAGGAAACAATAACCTATGTCACTATATGTGGATTAGACAGCTGGAAGCTGGGACACGACATCAAAATTGTATACGTATAGATTTTTTTAAAATCTGTGTGAGTATGTACAGTATGTCATAACAGCTTTAAACAAACACTAATAGTGGTAGCTGCTGAGTACTGGACCACGAGCATTTGTATTACAATGACACTGTGGCGAGAGGGCAGAGCCCAGGACAGCCAAGGTTTCTAAGGTACGGTTCTCCAAAATTCTGATGGATTGAATTAAGTCAATTGTCACGGTTCGGAGGCGGAGACGGATGCAAGCGCAGATACATTTTTTTTTCAATAACATACAAAACAAAATATGAAAACGTGGCAAAACACTAAGGCAAAGAAAAATAAAACAAAGACCATTAACCCTAATGACAGAAACGATGGCAGAGGAAGAAAATGCAAGACAACCAGTGTAGTGCAATCTGCGGCTATAAATACCCGTAAGTGCTCGTTAACAAGAACGAAAAAAAAAAAGTTCAGGTGCAGGTGGTCATGTGACATGATGGTATGGTGCAGTGGGTGCTGGAAAATGTAATCCGGATTTCCCACTGGGATATCCATGACACCTATAAAATAAGGACTTTGGAAAATGAGCTCTTTGGCAACGTCTGAGGGGTCCTCTTATCCAGAAATAGAGCTCCAAAGTCGGTTAAAATGCCCAGTTTCTGCAGCCACTTTCTCATCACTGTAGATCGCAGAACTCCAGGACTGGTGTTATTTCATAGCTACAGAAGAGCACTTTTTAACAATTAGAATGTGGCATGGGGGCCATCGAGATTGACTATTGCACACTTCATAATTTCTGATGATTAACATTTTGGTAACGGCAGGAGGCACTCTCTGTATCTTCTAACTCTATGGTCCAGGGTCGAAATTGTACACTACTGAGACACGCCTCTGTTTTTAAGTGCATGCAGTGACTGCAACTCCTTCACTTTAAATAGCACTGTCGTTACTTCTGAGGTCTGAATTTCGATGTGCACGATCTCAGCATTAAATCGTCACCGCGAGCGTGCAACTCAACTGAATACGGTTCTATGTTTTTGTTTAGTCTTTCCTGTCATCAAAAATGTTGTGAATCCATGGTCATATCAACTAATCCAAACCCTGAATGTGTGTACGTGTTTGACCTCAAAGGAACCGCAATAAAGCTTGACAAAATTGAATATGGTTTGTCCAAAGACAAATGCTTGATATGCCTTGATAATGAGTCTTTATTGGTCATGTATACATTACAGCATAGTGAAATTCTTTTCTTCGAATACCCCAGCATGTCAGGAAGTTGGGGTCGGAGCGCAGGGTCAGCCATGATACAGCGCCCCCTGGAGCAGAGAGGGTTAAGGGCCCTGCTCAGGGGCCCAACAGTGGCAGCTTGACAGTGCTGGGGCTTGGCCACCGACCGTCTGATCAGTAACCCAGATCCTTAACCGCCAACCCACCACTGCCAAATGGCTGACAGGTAACATGAGAGTTAGTGAGGAGCAGCTGAAAGATCCTGAATAAAATCGTATTATCTGAGGTTTTTTTTCCATTAACCTGAATGGTGAGCCATGTGAGCGAAAAGAGAGCTACAGTGTGAATGCTAACAACGTGGTTAGCGTGATGGAGCGTCTCCAGCGTACGTCCTCAGCTGATTTGTGCTTTAGGATTAGAGAGGTGGCGTCATTAATAAGAGAGCATTCACCACACTGAGTGGATTGCTCGAGGAGTAAGCGTGGTTGCCTCAGACGCCGTAACTGAGGGAAGACCTTTCAGATGGTAAACATTTAGACAGAGAGAGTTGTGAAAGAGAAAAGAGTGCGAAAGTTCAAAAGCGCAAGTCAAACGAGTACACTCTCCAAAGTAAACTCTTTCCAGCTTTCTTCTTTCTCAGATAAACTTCTTCAGTCTCTCTCTTCTTTTACTCCCTTGTAGAGCTGGGAGTAAGTCAAACAGCTGATTCATGTGTGTGTGTGTAAAAGAACAAAGCTTAAAGACCTGGAACAAACAGATACAGTTGTGTGCAAAAGTTTGCACACCCCTACTTTGATATGATGAAAACTACCAATGCATTTATTACAGCATGTAGTAATAAAAAGGTTTCGATTTATTTTAATAGAGTTCGAATTCGGGTTCAAATGGAGTAGGATGCAAAGCTGGAGGCTCCTGCTGACTTTGATTAAAATTTTAATTCATTTGCGCTTTTTGGTCATATAATATACGTGAACTTATTTTACTCCTTACCTTTGCCTATAATTTGAATTTTTTGTCACGTTAAAATTTCTGGAAATAAAACGAAACCCCGAGGTGTCATTTAAACACGACTGAGGACAAGTGCGCGCGCCGGGAGCGTGTCCTCCTCTTCCCCTGAATTCGCGTTGCTGAGCCGTGACTTTGATCTCGCCGCACTCAAGCTTGAGCTGTTGGCTTCATTGAGGAAGGATATCGCTGATATTTTTAATACGGAGCTCCAGGAGATTCTCAAGGAAGCGCTGTCTGCTATCCAGCTTGACCTGCAGGCTGTGAAAACACAGCAGGTTAATGATAAAGTTGCTACCGAGGCTACCATATCAGCATTGAGGGGTACGGTTGGGGAAATGGAGCACGCGCTTACACATGACATAGCACACATGAAGTCTACCATCGAGTCTCTCACTGCGACCGTGACTCAATTACAGAATAAATGTGAGGATTTGGAGACGAAGGGCGCACGGTGGCTTAGTGGTTAGCACGTCTGCCTCACACCTCCAGGGTCCGGGGTTCAAGTCCCGCCAGGGCCATGTGTGTGTGGAGTTTGCATGTTCTCCCCGGGTGTCGGGGGTTTCCTCCGGTTTCCTCCCCTAGTCCAAAGACATGCATGTTAGGCTGATTGGCGTGTCTAAAGTGCCTGTAGTGGAATGGGTGTGTGAGTGTGTATGTGATTGTGCCCTGTGATGGACTGGCACTCTGTCCAGGGTGTACCCCGCCTTGTTTCCGATGCTCCCTGGGATAGACTCCAGGTTCCCCCGTGACCCTGAAAAGGAGTAAGCGGTTGAAGATGGATGGATGGATGGATTTGGAGACGAGGTCGCGGCACAATAATGTTCGAATAATGGGAGTTCCAGAAGTTTCTGATACATGTTCAACTGCTGCTGTAGCGGCCTTGTTAAAAGAGGCGGTTTTGGACCGGTCCCACCGGACCCTTCAGCCGAAGCCCAAGCCTGGTGAACGACCACGAGTAATTTTGTGCAGATTCCACTATCACAATGAATGTGTTGATATTTTACATCGTGCGAGAGAGCTCCAGCAGATTAAAGTGAGGAATTTGATTATTTCCGTTTTCCCTGATTACACACCTAAGATAGCTCGGGCTCGAGCTGCATTTAATGAGGTTCGGCGTCAACTTCGTGATGTTGAGGGCGTTCAGTATGG
>JAFFST010044863.1:33753-49019 GCA_022414735.1 Noturus placidus | reverse complement strand
GAACCTGGAGTCTATCCCAGGGAGCATCCTGTACAAGGCGGGGTACACCCTGGACAGGGTGCCAGTCCATTGCAGGGCACACTCTCAAACCCATTCATACACTATGGACACTTTAGACACGTCAATCAGACTACCATGCATGTGTTTGGACTGGGGTAGGAAACCGGAGTACCCGGAGGAAACCCCCGCAACATGGGGAGAACATGCAAACTCCGCACACACAGGGGGGCAGCGGCAGGAATCGAGCCCCGGACCCTGGAGGTGTGAAATGTACAGACATGCTAACCACTAGCCACCGTGTGCCCCTATATGCTATTCCATGTACAATAATTTTCTGTTCATTTTGAATGCTTTGAGGGAAGGAGAATGATGATGCTACAAGCTTGACACCTATTTTTGGGCAGTTTCTCCCATTCTTCTTTGCAGAACCTCTCAAGCTCCATCAGGTTGGATGGGCAGCATCGGTGCACAGCCATGTTCAGATCTCCCCAGAGATGTTCAATCGGGTTCAAGTTTGGACTCACAAGTTACACCCTGG
The DNA here is from genome assembly GCA_022414735.1 of Noturus placidus. NCBI lineage: Eukaryota > Metazoa > Chordata > Actinopteri > Siluriformes > Ictaluridae > Noturus > Noturus placidus. The sequence goes on along the minus strand of JAFFST010044863.1, from coordinate 48,481 downwards.
ACAGGGTGCCAGTCCATCGCAGGGCACATTCACATACACACGCCCCAGTTGGAGGTAAAGCTGTAACTTTACAATCTCTGACACTGGACAGTTTTTAGGAAGCTGTGAGAGAGAGAGAAAAAGAAATGTTGACGAAGGAATGACCGGTTGTAGCGGCTTTTTTTTTTTTTTTGTAGCGGCTTTAACATCATAAAAGTGATCAAACATGTTTCAGACAGTCCACAGCATTATACAATGGATCAAATAAAGTACATCATTGTCAAAGTATGTCATTCTTTAATAAATAAAATGTTGCTGTAAGGAATAAAACGATCAAACTATGGTGTGGTAAGAGTGACTCCGCTTCATCGCACCACCAGGTCGTCAATTATTTGCCTAGAACAGCATGCCTCGAAGTGTTTTATGACACACTCCTGCCTTGTTGGTTATCTTACAAATGGACAGTTAGAGACAGTGTCTTAATCATCCTGTAGTCTTTTTCATCCCATGTCAATTTCTAGAATTTATTTTGTTAGTGGACCGTTTCTCAACCCAGCAGTGACACCGAGGCCCCTGAATTCCCCCTGTATATACAGGAGGAGACACAGAATACTTGGAAAGTCTGTAAATGTTAACGAGACGTGTAGGGCTCGTGATGGTAAAATGTTTGTGAACTACTCATTCGGTTTGATTCTGGCTCGGTCCACCGTACTAACTTTCCGTATGTGGAGGAAAAACAGAGCAAGGAAAAGGAACGTAAAGGAACCTTTGTGAAGGTCTCAATCCGTCCGGCGCTATTGTGCGTCTCTCTCAGTCCATCCAGACAGAAAAAAGCATCAATCGAGCAGCTTCTTTACAGATGCCACAATGGAGTCTATTCATAAAGTCAGCGGGTTATTTAGCGCCTCAGACCGGCTCCACATGAACACAGACAGAGACGCCGGTGCCAAAGAAGCTCGGCAACTTGCTGTCAGCTCACTCACACACACACACAGTGGCTGTGTCTACCATGGCAATATTCCTGATGCTGGCGTATATACTGTGTAGCGCAGTGATATAGGGAGAATGCCTTCACAATATATCATCATCATACAATACTGATATCACAGAACATTTACATTTATTCATTTAGCAGACACTTTTATCCAAAGCGACTTACAAATGAGACACACTCACACACCAATGGTAGCAGAGCTGCATGCAAGGTGCTAGCTTGCCATCGGGGGCAACTTAGGGTTCAGTGTCTTGCCCAAGGACACTTCGGCATGGGATCACCCGGGCCGGGATTCGAACCACCAACCCTACGATTAGTGGACAATCCGCTCTACCAACTGACCCACAGCCGCCCTACATTAACAGTCATTATACTATGAGTTCATATCACACAAAAATTACCGAGAGGAGATATAGTATCAGTAATGGTAATGTTTCATATATATATATATATATATATATATATATATATATATATATATATATATATATATATATGTCACTGCAGTTCTCGCCTAAGCAGGGTTGATCCCAGGATTGAGCTAAGCAGGGTTGACGGTTGGGCCACAGGGTTGAGTATTAGTGAGGCCAGCAGGTGGCGCTCATCCCATGGTCTGTCTGGGTCCTAATGCCTCAGTATAGTGACGAACACACTTTACTGTAAAAATGGCACTGTCTTTCATATGAGACGTTAAACCGTGGTCCTGTGGTCATTAAAAATCCCACGACATTTATCGTAAAAGAGTAGGGGTATAACCCTCGTGTCCTGGCGGAATTTCCCCACAGCCCCTTCTCGATCACGGCCCCCTAATAATCCCCAGCTCTCCCCTCTCCACTAATAGCTGGTTTCTGTTGGTGTTGATGTGTTTTCCACTATATTTTCAGTAAGAAAACAATGAGGTATGACTGCTAGTGAGTAATTCTTAGCTCCTCCAGCAAAGGTTCAAAAATCATAAAATGTTGGCACCTTGGATCTAAACCAAAATGGGTTTTTGTTTTTGTTACTATTTACTAAATATGATCACTACGTAGTGTAAAAGATAATATGGCTGAATAAACATCAATTTGAGACTTCAGTTTGAAAAAGTGACTCCAATAAGGACTGGAAATGTCCATTCCTCCATCTATCCATCCATTTTCCATATTGCGTATTATACAGAGGGTCGTGGAGAAGCCTGGAGCCTATCCCAGGCGACTCGGGGCACTGTAATTTGTGATTATAAACACAGTTGGTGTGACATGTATCTGATATAACTGAAATATGGTAATTCTATATCGACTGAAGAGGAAAAACAGTCTGAGAGCATACAGTTCTTTTTATTGTAAATGACTTTGATACATTAGACTTTGCACTGCAAGTCCTATGTCATGATACATCATCATATATAATTCAACTATTGCTTCATAGTCTTTTGCTTACCTCAGGGTTCTCACAATTCACAACACGAGCAAATAAAACACTGAAATTCCTCGCTTTTTTAAAATCGGTACAATACTGATAGCTAGCTGCCAAAAACAAAATAGCAGCCACACTGATTGATGGAGATCGGAACACTGACAGGGATTGGTCAGAGAATTTGTGTGCCCCATGATGGGCACGTGTCACTCGAACCCTGAGCTAAACAAAGCCGTCGAGCTGAGAGGAAAACCCGGCGCTCTGGCGTCCACCTGTGTCGCAACACGTTCATCTTTCACGTGCACGTCGTTACAGTTTCGTGACCTCAGTATTACAAGGTTCTGTCTGCCAGCCAATCATCATTCACTATGAACATAGACCGCCTTGAACAATCAATATTCATGTTCTTCACACAATGGAGAAAGTCAGTTTTTAGCTGCATATGTTCTACAATTACTCCGCGAGTCGAGGCTTGATCGTGCTGCGTCTTTTTTAAAAAAAAATTAATAAAATGAGCAAATTGGAACGATTTTTGTGCTTTATTTTGCGGAAAACAAAATTGTAATCGCACGAAATTGTCGTTCGTAGCGATGTTTGCTGGTAAATGAGACCTTTTAGCTGTAGTCATGATCAACGCTTGTGAATCAAACGGAGCTTTGGCTGATGATGTCACGTCTTGCGCCAAATCTGGTGAAAATCTGCAGTGATTTTTAAAAAAATTGAGAGCTCCTCCGAATAGTTTTGCTTGATTTTGCGTTCATTTCTGTGATGGCAAAATCCTGGCGGGAATGAGTAATACAACTGAAGTGTACAAATCAGGAACAGGACATTACTGTAGTCTTCAGCGCAGAAGAAAGCTAATATACTGGTCAACATCTCATAGCATTCGGATGAAAAATTACCGCGATTAGATACATGCAATGTGCTTAATAAACTGAAATGTCCAGTGGAACCAGGACTGAAACTCGGCTAGTAGACGTGTTTGTCCGGCGCAACAGAAACGCGTTCGCCGAATCATCCGGAGATCATGAGTACGAACCTCGCTGATGGTACAGTCATCCATGGGAGCCGGGAGCCAAGAGAACACAATTGGGCTCTCTAGGTGGGAGGGACGACATAGTGTCAGTCACAGTGATACTAGCCAATCGTAGAAGTTCGAAAAGATGCGGTTGTGAATGTGGCTTCACATTTACTAGAGGAAGCACACAGGATGGTTGGTGGAAAGGAATTGGAAAGTAAGCACATTAGGAAGAAAATGTAGGGAACAATTATCTAATGATCCATCTAATCTAATGAGATTTAAAGGTCAAAAATCCACACCGATAGTTTTTCTCGGGCACGGCTGGGAAGGGTCCGCTGTCGTTATAGAGTACGAGAGCGGCCTCTAGAGGCAAAATAAAAACGATCACTGACAAATTTTGTTGTGACATTTGAAGTGTTTAAAAAAAATAAAAAAATCATTTTGGACGTCTCTATTTTGATTTGCTATTTGGAGCGTTACTTTTTGGTTCAGTCTGGATGTCTATCTTTAAAATGTATTAATAGTTAATATATTCATACTTATATATTTGTTTTATATTTATAAGTACAGTACATTTTCATGGTAGGGTTAGTACTGTTTATTTTTGGAATAAAGTTCAGCAATATTTTAGCTTTGGGTCTTATCAGCACAACTTAGTTATCGGTATCTCCAAAATCCAATATCGGTCGACCTCTAATGAGATGAAGTCAAAGAGATGTATCAAAATCTCTCAGATAGAACCTGATAATATTAAGGACGTGATCAAAAGGCGCCTCGATTTCTAAAACCGATTAAATCTCTCACTCTCTTCTGTCTGCCTCTCGACTTCCTAAATCATCAAACAGGTGCAATCACCTTCTGTGCAAGTTATCTATTAAAGGCACTGTTTGTGCGTGTGCGTGTGTGTGTACCAATTATAGTTCACATCTGCAAGTCAGAATCATGATCTCATGATCACTCTCTTCCCCAGGGCCACACACACTCTCTCACACACACACACTCACACACACACACACAACACTCAGCCTTTCTGCTTGGGTTGAACAACCAGAGCACCTTTTCCACTCAGAAATGTCTTTGCAAAACCAGCTGCTAACATAGTTTCTCTTTGTTTTGGGTTTCGAACACCCGTCTCGTCTCATGTTTCGTATTTCAAAAGACATCCATCTATCTCCATATATAAAAATTGATATAAAAATATATTTATACATACAGAATATTTGTATATGAAAAAAAAAGAAAGAAAAAAAAAAAAAAAAAAAAAAAAAAAAAAAAAAAAAAGACCGCTGAACACTGGGACATAAATTAAAGTGAAACAGATTTCACATTATTCAAACTTTGGCCAAAAAAAAAAAAAACATGAAAATGTGGTAAATACAACAAACATTCATTTCTACAAAAGTGCATCAGATTAAGAAATAAACACTTCCGCACCGATCTTAAGGCACAATCTTATTCACCTGGGTTTAATAAAATGTGCTTTTAACACCACTGCCAAACAAACCAAGGTGAAATTCGGCGAATGTGTATTGCATGTTCTTTGGCTTATTTAGCATCTAGAAGAGCAAACACCAGCTCTAACCGTTATGAAGATACATTTTAATATCTAGAAGACATGATACCGTGCTAGCAATCTGAGGCAACGCCGTCAACTGTAAAAGGAACTGAAACCCTGTATGTGTCTGTAGAAAAATCCAACCAAGACAGGAAAACGAGCATGTCCACCATCTCAGTTTTACAGAGACAAGGGGAAGGGCGTAATAGTATTACCAGCAGTGTAGTCAGGAACGGCTTGGTGGAAGATGCGATCGTGCCAGATTAATATTTCACTTGACACGTCCGTCGTTTTATTTATTACTCGTACTCCGATGTTTACTCGAGGCGCTTCTACGTAAAAATACATAAAAGGATGGCGGGTCTGGTAATATCATCGGAATAAACGTCACTGGACGTCGTGGAGGTGTTATATCGTGTAGAGATGATTAAATCGTCATATCGCACAAGCCTATTTTGATTATTACACCCCTCTTCAGCTACCATATATTCTGGACTGTAAATGCACCACCCCCGAAAAACTGCCTTTAGACAGAAAATCTGTATACACACACCTCCTAGTTCTAGAAACTGAACATTAATATATCATGCAGTTTTATCGATAGGTTATCTGTAGTGTGGCCTTGTGGCACTGGTATGTAGATGTTTCACATACACAGCTGTACATCTTTCAGATATATATATATATATATATGTGTGTGTGTGTGTGTGTTTATACAAATCAAGCAGACAGCAATAGGCTTATATATAATACAGTATAGTATAAAATATATTACATATATATTGAAGTAAAAGGCAAACTAGTGCATCTTATTGTCCAGAACGTATATTAGCTAATAGTTAAGCAACCTAGTTTAACTAACTCAGCTCTTAATTTGATGCTAGCTAGCTATTATGTTATCTTTCACAAAGGTTCCCAACTGTTGTTTCCGAAATGCTGGATGGTAGCAAACATCCTGACGACTCAAGATGGTCATGTGATGACGTTCTGAAAGTCTGACCGCTGCATCTCAAACTGCGAGGTTTTAAAGCAGACTGAATTTTCCTCACAGCAGCGTTACATTTACAATAAAAGTCGCCTTAAAAAGTGTACGAATTGTTAGGAGAGTAAGAGGAAAGCATCAGGCATCTACTCACCCTGTAATCCAGAGCATTTAGTTGGACTATGAGTGAAAGGAAAGCCTGTAATGACTGAAACACCGCCTGTAGCTCTACCTCGGATGACTAGCACGATGCTAACGTGACTGACCCGAAGAGATAGATCAGCTTCGTGGATCCTCGTATGAATCCTCAGAAGAACAGGTTACGCAACAAAACAAGACAAAGGACCAACTGTGAACCACACGACCGGCGGATCAGCAAACTGCACTAACCTGTGAAGGTCTCGCAGTTCGGCTTCGGTAGGGCTGCACAATACGTCGTTTACTAATCATTATCACAATACTGCCATCACAGAAGCCTGACTGATCTTAGAGATCTCATGATACTGATATCATGAGGAATTACTGTGGTCTAATTAATCTAGTCACAAGTTCAGCAGTTTGTGATTAACGTACTTAACGTAATCACAGTGTGCTATTTCATTCATATTGCGCAGCCCTAGTACTGAGTTCAGGTAGATGACCTCCTTAACTCGGTTGGCGCTTGCAATGGCACTCGGCTATCTTGTGCTGCCCCCTGCTGGTACACACACTGCAATGCAACAATACCATTAATGGACAAATGAAAGACCTAAATCTAACCGCTCTTGACTGGACGATGCCCAGCTGCGTGTTGGTCTGTTTTGTGCTCACTGATTGAGCTACAGGTCATAAATACAGCGTTCGAGGGTTTCCAGGTCCAGCCGTCCGGGGGTTTAATTCTGCAGCTCGCTCAGCAGAAGATCTGTGAGAAAGGGTGTCTGAGCAGCTCTTCTGCGCTCGGCCTGTGTTTGGCCTCGACGAAGATGCGCCGGACGAAGTCTTTGGTCTGCTCTGAGATGTGTGACGGCAGAACGGGGTTGGTGGGCTGAGTTGCTATTTTAAAGATGGCTGCCATGGCCTCGTATTCGGCCCAAGGGGGCTTCTCAGTCAGCATTTCCACCACGGTGCAGCCAAGACTCCTTAACATGGAAACACACAAACACGCACGCACACACACACACACACACACACACACACACACAGATTAGTCACGCTGTAAAATATTTCATAATTAACATAATGGGAGCATTAATATACACCTTCATACATCCGTCACTCAAATTCCACTCCGTTTGATCTTTTTAAGTTAAAACATTACGCTAATACACCTGACCCGAGAAAAATATTGCGCGGTCGTTATTACAGCAAAACGCACATACATCAAGCTGTCAGACGGAGACTTATTCCAGGGCAGAGGCTATGCAGGAATGTTTTGGTGGAAACTTTCCCTGGCAGAGCTGTTGACAATTAAACAGTGTTTTTACTGCCTGGAGTGCTGAACACTGATAGCACAAGCAAGTGTATGTGTGTTTCTGTGTGTGAGAAACAGAGAGAGAGAAAGAGAGAGAGAGAGAGAGAGAGAGAGAGAGAGAGAGACTGTTCAGATTCCTTGAAATGACTCTAGGGGCTCTGAGGGCTCAGAACATTCCTTCGTCACAGCCCTCTCCTTATGAGCCCACGTCCATGTCCCAGATTTCCCCTTTAAACTGCTGTTATTTGCGTTGTTAAATATTGAATGCTGCTTTTTTTAACTCCTCAAACATTCCTATCCGTTACTTCGTAACTTAGCCCGTGTGCGTACACTGACCGATGCATTAATCGGTGGAACTGCTCTACAAACATTATACATCTGGTTAAACATGAGCGTGAATTCTCTCGTGGTAAGCCGGAGTCATTCAGGCATCAGGATTGGTTCTGTAAACTAAAAACCAGGACGATTTAGCTCATTCTCTGCTAACAATGAAAGACCTTCACCGTCAGTAGGTGAGAATCCAGTCCATGGGTGGATGAATCACAAATTCATTAGCGTGAAATTATGGTCTGCACTTATATAGCGCTTTTATCCAAAGCGCTTTACACTGTGTCTCATTCACCCATTCACACACACACACTCACACACCAATGGGAGCAGAGCTGCCATGCAGGGCGCTAACTTCCCATCGGGGGCAACTTAGGGTTCAGTGTCTTGCCCAAGGACACTTCGGCATGTGGAGTCACATGGGCCAAGAATCGAACCGCCAGTCCTACGATTAGAGGACAACCCGCTCTACCACCTGAACCACAGCCGCCCCTTGTTAGATTGAAATCTCCAGTATGCTGCCCAGGACCACTGCTATGCCCAGAAGCCTGGTGTAATTGCCCAGGAGCCTCATGTAATTATGACCTTTAACCCTTTACTGCATGGTGTTGCCATAATGCAACAATTAATTTAGCTCAAATTTTTGACAGGCAATATTACAAAACTACTATGTAACTGGAAAAAGGGGGCTTTAACTTTGATATAACAAATAAATAAATAAATAAAGCCATTTCACACGACCAGGAAGTGGTCTCTGCACTTCCGTCTCTGCAATCACATGCTGTGACATGCTGAAAGTCATGTGATACATTTTTCTATATTTAGGCCAAAAAACTTTCAACACTATCTGAGCTATTTGTTTTTTGTCATTTAAACAAGTTTATATGCAGTACTGTGCAAAGAAATGCTGTAGGGCGAGGATGCCTTCGAAAACGATAATACCAAATGCTTGCACATGAGTTTATGGAGATGTTGGAGATCCTGGTCCTTCTGCTCTCCGGACCTGCATGATCGGTCTCGGAGGTCCTACTTCTGGACGGAGCTCTCATCTATTCCAAATCCAGACTGCTGGGTCAAAGGCTTTCTAAAGTGTCTTGCTCAGTTGGGATCAGTTGGTTCTCACTTTTACTGTGTGTGTACTGTGTTTATATTCCTGTAAAGCTGCTTTGAGACAATATCTATTGTAAAAAGCGCTATACAAATAAAATTGAATTGAATTGTGCATTCATAAAATATTATAAAGAGCAGTAAACAGTCATTATTTGTTGTGACGAGCCTTTGTTTTAAAAGTGAAACAGTAGTCTCGGATACAATTTGCGCAGTTTTGTAAGGACCTTTTTTTTGAACCCCGACCTTCCGATCAGTAACATCAGAGCCTTAACCTCCAAGCCCCAAAAAATAGGCTTCACTAATTCACTAATAACTAATTAATTCCCTGAGAGGAGCAACTTTCATATAGGCAGTCTTCATCCTCTCCTGATACTATCTCTAGATCAGGGGTCTTCAACGTTTTCCAGGCCAAGGACCCCCAAACTGATGACGAGATGGATCGGAGACCCCCTAATTATATATTGCATGAAATTGTGTTATATAAAACTGGTACCAAAACGTTTGCGACCCCCATGCAGTACCTCCGTGGACCCCCTAGGGGTCGCGGACCCCCTGCTGAAGACATCTGCTCTAAATATATCATTGTTTTAATGTTTCGGCTAGCAGCCGTGACGTTCTCTTGTCCCGCATAAAAAAAGTATGCGAGTGTATCTAGCATCTTCATTTTGACTAGGTGAAGTGTTTAAATGTGAACTGTTAGTGTGTACACTAAGATTCGAGTTGTATTACGTTTATTTGCCGTATTTGACTCATTTTTCTCCACTGTTACATCCATTTGCTTTCCTGTTTTTGAGTTTAATGTAATTAATTAACACCTAACAAAAAATAGTTCAAGTCTTTGGTGTGTAGTGCAGGAGGCTGTGAGGCAACCAGCGTGTGTTATATTTAAACAAACATATGGCCGAGTGAACTGGTCGGAAGTAGAGTTCCCACGGTCGCTGGTGACCGTTATCTCATCTACCTACTGAACCTGCTTGTCTGCAATTGTAAATAAAAAGAAACAACCCCCCTCCCCCCCCCCACTGATATCCGTCTCAGCATCGTTGCTCTCGTGTTTACAGATATGTCAGCGAGTGATCTCTGGCTTTACCACACGTCCGCTTTGCGTCCATAACCGTCTCCGCTGATGACCTCCGGACTCATCCAATACGGCGTCCCAGTGACCGAGCGCACTCCAGTACCGGACATGCAGATGGTCTGCAGGCGTTTGCTGGCCCCGAAGTCTCCGAGTTTCACGTTCCCTACAGAATCCCGCAGGATGTTGGCACCTAAACATGTTCCACAGCAAAACAATACGTTACACTATATACTGTTAAGTCTGATATATTAAATTCCCGCATCATACAGCATGTTCTTTAATGTACGACATTTATTCTATCATTTACAACTCACGAACACACAAATAAATAAATAAATACACAGTGTTCAAGGTCGCATTAGACATTGTTGGACAGGAATATAAATATTACAATACACGCTACCGGTCAAATGTTTGTGGACACTCGACTGAAGTGTGTCTCACTATCTTAAAAACGTTTTGATCTGAAGGTGTGCGATTAAACGTGTGAAATCGGTGTGGTGGACAAAAACTAGAATCGCGCCGGTGTATTGTTTCTTTCGTCAGAAAACGAACATTTTATTTACAAAAAATATTTTTTTAAACAGACGACTCGGAGTGAAATATGCGGAAAGGCAGCCGATACGGCGTCCAGCGTAGGTGTGAAGCATCTCAGGGAAACTCCTCGAGAAATCGGATGAGAAAACGGATGTCTACTTTGCTAAAACATCCAATTATTTTTTTATTTATTTTGGATTTTTTATCACCACATAATTCCCATAGTTCCATTGGTGTTACTCCAGAGTTTTGATGACTTTATTATTATTATTATTATTATTATTATTATTATTATTATTATTATTATTATTCTAAAATAGGGGGGAAGGAAATAAAAATAAAGAATGAGTGTGTCTAAACATTTGACCGGTAGTGTATATAGGAATATTTCTGAGTAACGTGTGGCTACCTTTAATGTCCCTGTGGACGATCATGTTGCTGTGCAGGTAGGACATGCCCTCCAGGATCTGCCTGGTGTACTTCCGGGTCACGTTCTCCGTTAGCGCCCCGTACGCCTTCAGCTGGTCTTTCACCGAGCCCTGGAAAATGGTTATTAGTATCAAAATGTCTGTAAGGTTTGTAAGCGATCCGGGTGATTTCGGATGCGCAGTAAGAGCTGGAGTTGTGCTTAAATCTCTGTGATGCGTGTCAGATTAAATCTTAATACATGTACGACCCCTTCACTAGCGTATACACGACAGCACCCACCCCGGGCATGTACTCCATGAAGATGGTCAGCGTCTTCTCGTTGTGGTCTCGGAGGCAGCCGTAGTACTGCACGATGCGCTCGTGATGCAGGTTTTTCAGTAGCTGAATCTCGCACTCCAGAGTGCTGACCTCCTATAGCGAAACAGCGGGAAGAAAATCGATTCTCAGAACGCGCGGTTACGTATTTACAGAACAGAAACTTCCACAAGGTTTCCTGACGCTATGTTTTTTTTCTTGGAAAGAGAGTGTGAGCTCATGGAGCACAAGGCTTTGTGTGGACGGAAGTGAAAAACAAAACAAAGGGTAAAGCAAGTGCATGCCAAGCACGCTCCTTTTATGCATATTACGGCATTAATATTTGTGTGTATATGTGTGTGTGTGTGTGTGTGTGTGTAGAGGCCCAGTTAAATTTAATGTTAGAACACCCCTACCTTCCCGTCCCAACCCCTCCTCTCTCACACATACACTCTCTCTGTCTCTCGCTCACACACACACGCACGCACGCACACACACAGATACAGGAAGTGACAGTGTGTGTTTTTGCAGTGGCAGACAGGAAAATGTTTAAGAGTGTGGGGGGAAAGCGAGCAGGAGGCTGGTATGGAGAGAAACCCAGACAGAACAAAGAGCAAAAAAGAAACACAGCAGCAATACACACACACACACACACACACACACACACACACACTCAAACAACATATATATTAACCACTTTAAAGTTGATTCTTGATAAACTCATGCAACACTTCCCAGCTATTCAGAGAGTATGTGTATGTGTAAAGTGCTTTCATTCCTCTCAGATCCCCTCATGAGTAATAAAATGCCAGAACAGTGGCCTCATGGGGGCAAAAAAACAATGCATTCTAGGATTATGACTTTCAGAAAAGTGTGTGTGTGTGTGTGTGTGTGTGTGAGGTACCTTGCTGGTCTCCGGGCTTGCTGGATCAAACTGGACCTGTTTAGCTGCCAGTTCCCGTCCAGTGTCCACGTCGTAGCAGAGATAAACTCGGCCGAATGCACCTTGGCCCAGCAGTTTCCCTCTCCGCCATGTCACAGGAGCTGTGGGGGCTAAACACACACACACACACACACACACACGCACAATTACAAAAGAGTGATACACACTATTACTCAGTGAAATCACATGGCTATAAACAATGCCAAACTACAACAATGATATAATTCATTTATATATAAATAGTACTATAAAAACCACACACACACACACAAACACACACATAGGTAATATATCATCACTATTACAACTGTAACCGTAACGACTGCTGACGAACTAACTAGCCTAACGTGCTATCCATCCCTCATGTCCCAATTCTGATTACATGAATGAAAACACATCACTGCGTACGATACACGTAACTCATCCGTACACTTGTGAGGCAGTGGGCGGTCTTTGGGGCGGAGCCGGGAGTGCGCGTCGACCAGCTGCCAGCTTCCGAGGCTCTCCTCGCTGCCATTTAGGGAACGGCGCGATGGCACCAGCGTGAACAGGTTACCCTGGGGACGTCGTATCCGTGGAAACGTGCGCCGACCTTAGGTGAAACAAAGCAGAAATACACTTTAAATCACGTGAATAACTGTGACACCAGATGCTCTCCTTTTTCAGCTCGGCGTGCGTGCGTGTGTATGTGTGTGTGTATACACGTGCGTGTTCATAAACGACTCACCCTCACTGAGGTCTTTGTGATGCGGAGAGACCGGGTATCTCCGTGGGTACGTCCCTCCTTTAGCGATAATCTTATCATACACGTGATTCTCCCTGTCTGAGATGTTAAAACAAAAGACAAAAAGCGTTGGCTTTCGTTGGCTTACCGTAAGCGTTCGAGACGCGATGTGAATATGGAAGTAATCATTTGGCACTAATAAAAAGGCACGTTGTGTTCTCTGGAACGTTTCTGGAACGTTTCTGGAACGCGAGGCACGTTGTGTTCTCTGGAACGTTTCTGGAACGTTTCTGGAACGCGAGGCACGTTGTGTTTTCTGGAACGTTTCTGGAACGCGAGGCACGTTGTGTTCTCTGGAACGTTTCTGGAACGCGAGGCACGATCGTATAACGGAATGACTTCTTCGGTTGGAGCGGGTCGGGTGGGAAGGTGGAAAGTGGAGCTAATTTTGGGGCCAGAAAATCTAAACTTCCCTTAAAAGGAAGCCGTGACATATCTCTTTAGACAAACCTGCACAATCCTGCCTGTTATCAGGATAACTCCTGGCTCTGTGCATGCGGGACTTCCGAAGTGAGGGGCTGCGAGAGAAAGGAAAAATACAAACGGTAAATAATAATAACGACAACAACAAAACAAACTTCAACCCCCCCAGTTTATTATTTAAAAATATATATACACAACAACTTTTCCACTGCATGTTTTCTTAGTTAAAACTCATATAAATGTAACACGATGCAAACCCCCCTGGTGTTTCTCCTCTGCCTGTGTCTATGCGTTTCTAGCCGAGGCTCTGACCTTTCCGAGTTGCTGTCGAGTGACTGGCAGCTCCCGGATATGGAATTTTCCGCACTGCTCCAAGGATCCAGCACCTGCAGATAAAGCACATGTTCTTAATTTCAGGTTAAAATAAGACAAATCGCTGCCTGACTGCTAGCTTTGATTTGTGGCTGCAGTCGTGCATGCTGGTCCTTTACACCTGAACGGACCAATTCGAAAAATTCCACTCAATTCGAGTTCAGGTCTTTACGTGATCTCATATACAATGCAACGGAGTATAAAAAGGAATCAGAAAAAAAAAAAAAAGGAATTATAGATTGAGGTGAGTCTGAAACGTGAGTGTGTGTATGACTGGATACTCACACACTGGTCGCTGGTCTCGGGTATAAACTCTCCCTCACTGTTAATGCTGGTGTAGGATCCCTGGCGAGCGATCCGCTGCTGCCGCTCCGGAACATAGCCGGGAGGCGGAGAGCTCCGCCCAGTGTTCTGAGAACCTGACAGTGGGTGGGGCAAAGGTAGGAGAAATATTACAGACCAATTCCGTGTACAATTACCAATCAAGCGGGTTTTTTTTGGTTGTTGTGGCCATAAATGCTTGATTTTACTCTGGCTTTTTCTAAATTTGCGCTGCAAAAGAGTTCTTTGTGGTGTTTTTTGGTCTTTCGCAGTGATGTTTGTTGGTAAATAAGACCTTTTATCTGTGATCATACTCGACGCATGTGAATCGAAGAGGGCTTTGGCTGAATGCGCGTTGTGATGATGTCACATGACGCGTCCTGGCCACAAAATCTGCTGTAATTTTGAAAATTTGCAAGCTCCTCCTCCTGAAATCCTGGCGGGCCTGAACTGCATAAAATCCTAACATATTTACGTAAAACGTCTCATCCATTAACGCACTCTTGATGGAATTTGTGTGTCAGCAAAGATGCTGTTCACAAATACTATACTGTAGGATGAGTGTTATGAGATATTTGAGACGTTTTATGAGGAAATATTCTAATGCTGAACACAAAGGAGCAGCTATCGCTGTTTGGTAGACATAATTAGTTAGTTAGCAGTGTAGCTATGGTTACAAGTAGGGATACGTCGATACCGATACTCATTTCGGGAATCCATCGGATACCGTGCTC
>JAFFST010044863.1:17717-33733 GCA_022414735.1 Noturus placidus | reverse complement strand
CCCCCCCCCCCCCCAAAAAAAAAAAATTAACAGTCAACACAATCACCAACAACCTCCACAGGGTAGGGGTAAAAGTATCAGAATCCACCATTTGAAGAAGACTTTGAGAGTTGAACTGTAGAGGCCATACCACAAGATGCAAACCGCTCATCAGCGGTAAAAATCAGAACGCCAGATTGGAAAATACAGAAATACAGAGATGAGCTACAAAAGTTCTGGAACCAGGATTAACCTCTACCAAAGTGACGGAAAGGCCAACGTGTGGTCAAAGAAATGATCTTCTCATGATCCAAAACATACACGCTGTGAAGCATGGTGGAGGTAGCGTCATGGCTCGGGGCGTCTGCACGGCTGCTTCTGGAACATTCTCACTCATCTTTATTGATGATGGAACTCATGATGGGAGCAGCAGAATTCATGAATTCAGACGTTTACAGGAACATGTATGTCACATGATATCATGATTTTATTCTTTTATAGCTTTTTTATATATATATAAACGTGATATATATATATATATATTAGAAAGAGCTGAAAGATCTACGAAATTGTAAAACGTAAAATGTTTTTTTCCCCCTTTCAGCAATATTATGTTTTAATAAATCCTACTCGATCCAGGGTAACTGATGGAGATGGCTGATGCACTTTACTTAATATCAAATCATTAACGTTATAAAGAATGAACCTAGTAGCATAAGTGGACATGAAAGTGTGTGGACAAAAAAGTGAGTGAATACCTAAGTGTGTAGACTGCGGAAGTGCGTGGACTGTGAAATTGCGTGGACTGCACAAGTTTGAGTATTGCGAAAGTGCATGGACTGCGTAAGTGTGTGGAATGCACAAGTGCGGCTGTGTCTCAGTCGGTAGAGCGGGTTGTCCACTAATCCACTAATCGTAGGGTTGGTGGTTCGAATCCCGGCCCGGGTGATCCCATGCCGAAGTGTCCTTGGGCAAGACACTGAACCCTAAGTTGCCCCCGATGGCAAGCTAGCACCTTGCATGCAGCTCTGCTACCATTGGTGTGTGAGTCTGCTCTCGTTTATAAGTCGCTTTGGATAAAAGCGTCTGCTAAATGAATAAATGTAAGTTAGTGTACTGCGAAAGTGCATGGACTGCAAAAGTGCGTGGACTGCATATGTAAATGGTAAATGGTGCACCTATATAGCACTTTTATCCAAAGCGCTTTACACTGCGTCTTATTCACCCATTCACACAAGGCACAAACTTGCCATCGGGGGTTCAGTGTCTTGCCCAAGGACACTTCGGCATGTGGGCCGGGAATCGAACCACCAACCCTACCATTGGTGGAGAACCCGCTCTAGCACCTGTGCCACAGCCGCCAAGTGCGTGGACTGCATAAGTGCGTGGACTGTGAAAGTCTGTGAAATGCGAAAGTGTGTGGAATGCACAAGTTTGTGGACTGCGAAAGTGTGTACGTTTTTGGCATGGCAACTCTTTAAATATGGAAAAGCTCTGTGATATCAATACTAAGTAGGTTACACAATTCACTATCAGTATTAGCGTCAGTACCAATGTGTACATGTTTGTGGACTGACAAAAATGATATCGATACCTTATATCCCTGGTGAGAATGTGTTTCATGTGAGCCTCTGTTTTTCATTTCGTCCCGCCGGCCCTTTCTTCACACAAAAGGCACTTTGTACGAACACTGCTGCATTAGTGCATCGACCTTGAAGGACACGTTTAAATGCTAGCCAAATAGCATGATGCAATAATCCTGCGTTTAGTGTAAGAGCTCTCTACATCAGCGTGAAAATACCCTCTCTGTGCGAGAAAGCCGATGAGATGGGCTCAGACTGTCACGAACACTGCCAGAGTCTCTGAATCATTCGACTGAACGCAGACATAAACAAACTCGTCCAGATGCAAAAGCTCGAACGAGTCCTGCTTCTCTGCATGCCTCACAAGCTGGAAGAATCTCCCTCTCCCTTTCTTCACAAGCACACACACAACCAGAGCCACTGGCTAATAGTGTCTCACAATCTGATTGGCCGGATACCAGCGAGCCATTGTGCAGCAGCTAGTGATGGCGAACAGGAAAAGGATGAGGGCCCACTGCTCTCGAAGGAAGTCAAAGGAACAACAGACAGAAAGCAAGTGAGAGAGAAAGAGAGAGAGAAAGAGAGAGAGAGAGGGGTGAGGGGTAGAAAAAGAAACTGAGAAAGAGAATAAAAGAAACAGGAAGAAAAACAAAGAAGGGTATGATACTAAAGAGAATGCATCCTCACATGAGAGAGAGAGAGCGAGAGCCGTGACACAACATCTGAGAGTAATGCAAGCCAGCTCGAGCATCTTCCTGTTCCCCTAATTCCTCGTTAGTCTTTCCTCTTTATGGTGAGCTGCCTGAGTACTGGGACACGACGTTTTAATTGCACGTCATAACTCTAACAGTCAGGATCTATAAATACACAAGCTAGCTTGCCGTTGTTACACAGTCAACGTTAGTAGGGTAGAATCTTTCTGTATAACGTATCGGAGATAAATTCTCAGTGACTGAGTCACGTGTACTCTGTCCAAACCTGTCAAAATATATCCTAATAATTTAAGATACATGTATAGATTTCATTAGCATCAGAAGTTTGCGGGTTTTTTTTTTTTATTATTTTTTTTTTATTTCTCGCAATTTAGGGGTCCGCTTCACTATTTAGTGAGTTACAAAGAATGCACCGACAAAGAATCAATGGAGCTCGACAAATCGGTGATATACTGTAAGAACAACACTCATCGACTAGTCAAGACGAGGAAAAGCAGACACTAGCGTGCGCTCGTTGCCTGAAGTCAGTCACATTTCTGGTTACTGCGTCAAGGCGAGGTCTAAATTGCGAGATGTCAGAATTGTGAGGAATTTTGAGGAAAATAAAGCCAGACGTGCGTGATTTAAACTTAAAAAAAAAGTCAGAATTGCAAGATGTTAATTCGTAATTGCGAGATAGAAAGCCGCAATTGTGAAAAATAAAGTGCCAATGCGGAGATATAAAGTCACAATGACCTTTTTTATTTTCTTTCTCAGAGTTTTGACGTTTTTGGAGCTCAGGTGTACTAAACACTAACTAACAATGATACCCTGCCTTTACTTTTAATGGCAGAAATGGGCTATTTATGATGTACAAATAGATATTTATGTGAAAAGTAATAGTACCCATCAATCTATCTATCTATCGGTATCTTATCTCCATCCATCCATCCATCTTCAACCGCTTACTCATTTTCAGGGTCACGGGGGAACCTGGAGCCTATCCCAGGGAGCATCGGGTACAAGGCGGGGTACACCCTGGACAGGGTGCCAGTCCATCGCAGGGCACAAACACACTCACACACACATTCATACACTACGGATACTTTAGACACGCCAATCAGCCTAACATGCATGTCTTTGGACTGGGGGAGGAAACCGGAGTACCCGGAGGAAACCCCCGACACACGGGGAGAACATGCAAACTCCACCCACACATGGCCCTGGCGGGACTCAAACCCTGGACGGTATCTTATCTGTCTATCTATATATTTATCGACAGATAGATAGGTATAGATATAGAACTGATTCTTATTACTTGCGATTGTATTCCCCTCATTATATTCGCTTTGGTTGTATTTTTATGTTTGCATTGTTCTGAATGGACAAATGTTTTAAAGATACGTAACGCATCACACTGTATATGCTGCATGTATGCTCTTCAAACTAATTTGCCCATGTACCATGCGCACATGCCACGTCTCTCATTCTGTTATAACACTGTGTGTGTGTGTGTGTGCTCACTGGTGGATGGGTGGCGTCCCCTGGGCTCAGAGGCCTGATAAGACGTGCTCACATCCCCCATGGACTGCGAGGCTTTGATTCGCACTTGCTTGCCCCCGGAGTGATGAGTCATGTTTGAGACCTGTAGAAAACACAGCACTCGTTAGCAGGCTTGTGGAGTAACGGAGTCCGTGTAACGGCGTTACGTAATCGGGATACAGAACACGGCTCGCTGCGATCCGTTACAGTTACGTCACAACACAAAGTGATCAGATTACAGGTGCAGTTAGTAAAAAATGGGAATACTCTCAGGATTACAATCTCCTTCATTTAAAACCAAGGAAATGAATCTTTTGACAGAACACAATATACACAGCTGATAGATTATAGCTCTGGGTCGCTCTCGCCAGTCGTGACTCACGTGAGCAACGTGACTCACGTGTTAAGGTGATCATACGTTCTCTGTTTCAGACCTTAATAAAAGCGTCTAAATTTGTGAAAATGTCTGGGATTCGGCTTTAATTTCATTATGATGTGCTTATGGTCTAATACTGCGTCGTGTGTGTGCATATTCACATTACTTTAACCCCACTCCATAAGTCCCGCCTTCTTACACACCGATTGGTCGATTATAAAAGGCTTGTCGCCACTATTGTCCTGTTTCTCAACCGTTAGCCTTCTCTCAGCACACGTGTGAAGGTGAAGCGCTGTTGTGTACAGAGTCAACATGGCAGCAAATGAAGCTGTCCTGAGTCGACACAACGCCCACTACCATATAAGGTCATATTTCATTTCATGTTCTCATGTGTGTGTGTGTGTGTGTGTATTACTCACATTGCTGTGTTCTTCTGTTAGCAGCAGGATCTTTATGCTCTTCATGTTAGAGCTGCGGTCCAGCAGATCAATAGCCTTGTCCAAGTCGTCCTGGCTGTGCAGAGGGATTGACATCTACACACACACACACACACACACACACACACACACACACCCATACAAGTCTTTGTGAATGATTTGTCATGATAGAAAGGTTACAGTATTACAGTGAGAGGCATGAGACTAGATCAGTACCTCATTGTTCATATAGTGCAGGTCAAGTTGCTGCCCAAAGACAGTCTTGACCTTTTGCTGGACTTCCTCGAACCGCACAGGCCGACTGAACATCAGTATCCTACACACACACATACACACACACACACTCATTCACTCACTCAGGAGCTGCCACAGAGTTGCACACCTAGCATAGCTGTGGTTTTTCCTGGCACCTATAAACAAACCACAGTCTTTTCCTTTTCGGCTTAAATTCCAGTCTGCGAGCTGAGTTAGGGAATGGCTGAGCATCTGTGTGTGTGTGTGTGTGTGTGTGTACTGTGAGAGGTCATCTGTACTCTTCTGTGTGTATAATAACATATAATAAAATATACAGCATACCCTAGTTGTAGCTACTCACACTCACCTTCTCTCTCCGCAGAACTCGAACTTGATTCTGACGTCGTCCTGGAAGGAACAAACCGAGATGTTTGACTACAGGTCCAGACAGAGGACACATGCGTCTTCATTATTTTCTGCGTGTGTTACCTGTCTGTTAGCCATGCTAGCAGTGTTAGCAGGCTTGGCTTTGGCCATGTCGTAAGCTGGCATGGGCTGCCGCCTGGTCATCTGCAGCGCCACCAGGTCCTTCATTATGGAATGGAGAGCCTGTCTCTCATCTACACACGGAAAAGCGAGGCCGAGTATTATTAGTAGGAGTACTGTTGTTATAATGACTAATGTTCTGGTTAGCCATTACTGTTACTCAGGCAGTAGTTAAAGGAGCCGTTTGCATTTCCTAAAGCCTCCTGCTGCCTGTGAGTTGAGAAAAGAACAACACAACTCGCACCTTTAAGGATTTACGTTAAAAGAGGATTTACAAGGGCATTGTATCACCCGTCCTCTGACCTTAAGTGTTAAGCAATGATGCAAGTTGCTTTACAAATGTGACAAATGTTAAACATTCAAATGATTGTGTAAAGCAATATTAGCTATGTAAGGAATAAAACACGCAGTTATACGACGTGCTGTTATAGGAAAAGAATTACCACTGTTCCGCCTCAAAATTGACCCATTGTCCCTTTTTTTGAATGCCACAACAGTTACATTTATGTCATATGTTTGCTCCACTGATAGAGCAATTGATAGACTGATAGACCAATTGAGGTCATATGTTTACCTACGCCTTCCATGCATGCTAAAGAAGGCAACATGATACATTAAAAGCCAGGGGGGTGTAAACTTTTGAACATGATGGCTGGTGTAAATTATTATTATTATTATTATTATTATTATTTTGATCTCTTCTTTTCTCCATTTAGGACTACCCTTCAGAAACTACAAAAGATATTTGCATACAAGTTTCCCGATCATCCTGCTCAAAAGTTTACACCCCCCGGGCTCTTAATGCACCGTGTTGCCTTCCTGATCATCAGTGAACGTTTGTGCCTTTTGTAATAGTCGTGTATGAGTCCCTCGGTCGTCCTCGGTGTGAAAAGATGGAACTTGCAAAAGATGCTGGAAAAGAAAAGAATGTGCAGGACCTGGAGGATTTGTCAGAAGAACAGTGGGCAGGTTAACTGCTCAGGACGATCAAGGGACTCGTGAGGAACTCTCACAGGACATAAACGCGGTCCTTGATCATCCAGGTAACGACACACGCTATTAAGAATTAAGAGCGTATGTAAGCTTTTGAACTGGTTCATTTGTGTAAATTCAGTTATGATTGTGTCTTGTGGACTCGATGTAAACATCTGTTATGTGAAATCGCTTATTCACGGCAGCAAAAATAAATAAATAAATACATACAAATCTATTTTTAATGATCCCTCTTAGATTAATTTTTCATTATTAATGTTATAGGACATGATGTAATCGGAAAACAATCAGTGACGAGGTGGTGTGATGAAGCAGGTTCACCACTGTTCCACCACCAAAATTGTAACATTTTTATTAATTAAACAAAGGCATGTCATACGTTTTAAATCAGAGTCTTTTAAGTAAGCATGCACACACACACACACACTGAGTCATGTGCCAGTGTAACAGAGGCTGTGAGCAGGACAGATATATTTGATCCCTGTTTTTGATATCTCGGTTCCCGTGTTTGAAGTGTGAGAGCGTGCTGTCTTGGCTTTGCTCACTCAGAGAAGGAAAATAGTCCCACTGTGTAGCTTGGACGGACTTCACACACCTCCGGGGGGAGGGAGGGAGGGAGGGAGAGAGAGTGAGAGAGAGAGAGAGAGAGAGAGAGAGAGAACCGGAGGAGCCTCCTCTACCATGTGCAAACCTGCGGCTTGGACCAGCGCACATTATGCAGGCAACATGACATGTGTGTGTGTGTGTGTGTGTCTGTAATCTCAGCACTCTCAGTTTCTTTAAGCCAGTAGAGGTGTGCTGCACCGATTCACCTTTGTTCTCCACACCCCCCCGCCTCAGAATTCCACATACAGAAGAATACTGAGAGAGACTGGGAGAGGCAAGGTCATATACCTGTACACCAAGTCCATTCAGTAACCTATAGCTGAACATTAACTAGATCCTTTAACTTAGGTATGTTATCCAAGTAAAGGGAACTTACTCATTTTTGCGGTGTGTGTGTGTCCTCTTCTGGATTCAGATATGGAGTCGTCACACACTTGGTCCTTTGACACCACCCATTAACAGCCTGAGAGTAAAAACATGCAGCTTTTAGACATCTTGAAATGTTACAGGATTGAGCATCATCACTGTATAACTCGGTATCCAACAAAAATACATGTCCACAGTTCTCCTCAATTTACTCCAAATGCAGTAGATCAATCTGATGGGGTTTTTTTTTTTTTCGTTTTTCTTTCAGTTTACACTGAAGTTGAAATTCAAACCCTCGTATCTGGGCTTCAGATGGCATCAAGCTACATAACCGCCTTTATTTGAAAAGAATGTAAACAATTGCATTCAATCATTTGTAGTACAAATTCAAAATAAAACTACTGCACAACAACTCAATTGAATGGTCCATCCATCAATCCATCCATCCATCCATCCATCTTCAACCGCTTACTCCTTTATCAGGGTCACGGGGGAACCTGGAATCTATCCCAGGGAGCATCGGGCACAAGGCGGGGTACACCCTGGACAGAGTGCCAGTCCATCGCAGGGCACAATCACATACACACTCACACACCCATTCATACACTACGGACACTTTAGACACGCCAATCAGACTACCATGCATGTGTTTGGACTGGTGGAGGAAACCGGAGTACCCGGAGGAAAGCCCCGACACACGGGGAGAACATGCAAACTACACACACACATGGCCCTGGCGGGACTCGAATACATACATGATGTGAGGCGGACGTGCTAACCACTAAGCCACCGTGCGCCCAATCGAATGGTATTGAAGAATAAATAAATAAATAAATACATACATACATACATACATGATTCAGGTTGTCCAAGATGGCTGCCGCTACAACGTTCTATTATTCAGCTAAACTGTGATGTTTTGCTAATTTCTAAACTTGGCCTAAACAACATCGCTGAATAACTGGATGTGGGTTGAGGCAAATATTTACAGCATAGCTACAAATAAATATAAGCTTTCTCCTCAACATTTGAATGCTGTGCTTAAATTAATTGCATACCCATGTGGCCGGTACGTGAGTTTGGCTGATAAGCCAAATGGACTATTTAATGGAAGGAGAAACACTGCATAACGACTAGGGTTGTTACCGTGTCATGTTTTCACAGTACTGATTGATGATTATGATGGATATCTTTTTTTTTCTTTCATTTTTGGCCTAATCAAGTTCCTTACTCCAGTGGTTCTCATCAGTGAACCACTCTCATCCAGTGGTTTAGTGTCTGGTTATGACCCGTGAAACATTTCCCAACCCTGTCCATCTGGACTCCCCCTGAACCCTAAACACTTTGGCTGTGTAATCTGCTGACAGCAGATGGTTCACTGGTCCAACATTCACATCTGATGGAGTCCAAATCGAACAACCGCAAGAATTCGAATATTTTGGATCACGGGTCCGGTAGTAGAAAGTCGCTTCTGGATGCTGATCCTGCCAATTCTCTTATACGGATCAGAAACATGGACTCAAACCAGAGCTGAAGAAACTCGAGGTTTTCCAAAATGCGATGCCTGTTTCCTTTCATGATTGGCTTCGCAACGAGACCATCCGGATAAGATCGGAGAGACGTTTCCATTGAGACGGTTGAGGTGGTTTGGGCACGTCTGCTGAATGAACACCACCCGAATACATTTACATTTATTCACCTAGCAGACGCTTTTATCCAAAGCGACTTACAAATGAGAAAGATACAAGCAAAGTGATATCAAGCAGAGAACAATACAAGTAATGCTACTGTACAAGATCTATTCATTGAGTTCTAGAAGAAGCAACGTGCGCAGAGTCGAGGTGTAAGTGCAAAATGTTTTTTTTTTTTTATGAGATGGTTAGGTGTTGACGAAAGAGCTGGGTCTTTAGCTGTTTCTTGAAGATGGTGAGTGAATCTGCAGTCCTGATTGAGGTTGGAAGTTCATTCCACCACTGAGGAACAGTTAGTGTGAAGGTTCTGGAAAGGGACCTTTTGCCACGCTGAGTAGGATATATATATGAGTAGGAACTACTAAACGTCGGTCGCTAATCGATCGCAGATTGCGTGTGGGAACGTAAGCCTTCAGCAGAGAGTTGAGGTAGGAGGGTGCTGTTCCAGACAGGGTCTTGTACGTGAGCATCAAGGCCTTGAATTTGATGCGGGCAGCTACAGGAAGCCAGTGGAGGGAGTTGAAGAAGGGTGTGACATGGGTCATGGGAATACTATATCAGCTTCTTTGTCGGCAATGAACTGAAGAGTGTTAGGCGCGAAGCTCTGTGCCAAAAAAGACATGGTCCAAGCAAATCGAGGAGAACCTGAAAAACTTCGGCTGTGCCATTTGCGTGGTTGATTAATACAGTGATACCATGAAATGATGATATGTTTTCGCCAGGTTATCATACTGTGACGACTTCAAGCTGTAACACCCTAAATTCGCAACATAGGCATCAGCTTCAGCCCAGGTACCAATACAGTGACAACACTTACAGGACAAAGACTACAGTGGTAAGTGCACAGGCAGTACTATATACTATACATGATAGAATATATATTATAATATATACTAATATTACAACAACAAAAAAAGATCATTGCCTGGAAGGTACTTCATCATTATCACGATCATTATCAAATAGGGCTGAATAGTTTTACCAATTCTTTTTTTCGTCCAACAATGTTTTCTTGACCTGAGACTAATTAGTAAATGAGACGCTTTCGTAGCCATGCGTCCTGATTTTCAGATTGCTAACATAATGAAAGGCGATTAAGCCAAACTGCGGCCTGAAATCTTGGCCCGAGTCTCGTCCATTGTAAGACATACTGTACGAGTCAGCACGTCGGGTCTCTGGGAGGAACGGCTGCCAACGAACTCGGCCCGTGCCGATCGCACACACCTCTTGTAGTGCGTTGTGAAATTCTGACTTGAAGGTATGAAACTCCAGTAAACCTCTACGTCTCATAGACTTATATGGTTCAAACACGTGCAGCACATGGAGAGAGAAGAAACAAAAAAGGCAGAAAAAAAACACATTTTGTGTACATGTGTTAGGTTTTCCATATATCTGTGCCTGAGCATAGCAGCGTCGTGAGAAAGTGTGCCGTGCACACGTATATATGTGTGTGTGTGTGTGTAACATCAGGACTGGAAAATAGTGGAAACCTTAATTTTGCTGGCACAGAGAAAGCGTTGTCCTATTCATCCACCCGGAGAAAAATATGTGGGAAATTTTGAGTGGCGTTTAGAGCGCTCTCACAAACTGATCCGCATATACCTCAAGCTTTATGCTTGAAAAAGCACACACCATCATAAGGAACATACAGTTATAGATCCAAACAGTGTCTCGTGTTCGCTTCTGACTGTTACAACAGAGATAAAAGTCCTGAAGAGCCATCATTCAGTGATACTGCGATAGCTGTGAAAGTTAGTGTACTGAGATGTGGCTTGATTTCCACTGTCTCTTGTATACAGTACACGCAGACCATTAAAAAAAAGGCTAATAACAAGGTAAGATATATGAACTTTTTCGAATTTCTCATTCCTTTACTGTGAATAATAATAACCTCCAGTCTTCTGGGAAGGTTCTCCTCTAGCGTGGCTGTGAGGATTTGTGTTCGTTCAGCCACAAGAGCTTTAGTGAGGTCAGGCTCTGATGTTGGCCGAGGAAGCCTTGGTTCCAGTTCATCTCAAAGTGGGGTTGAGGTCAGGATTCTGTGCAGGACACTCGAGGTCTTCCATTCCAACCATGGCGATCCATGTCTTCATGGAGCTCGCTTTGTGCACAGGAGCGTTGTCATGCTGGGACAGGTTTAGACCTCTGAGTCCCAGTGAAGGGAAGTTGTAACGCTACAGCGTACAAAGACACCGTATACAATCGTGCGCTTCCAAGATTCTGGCAAAATACATATGAGTATGAAGGTCAGGTGTCCACATACTTTTGGCCATCGAGTGTAGCTAATGAACCTCTTATAAGCTACGCATAAGTACTATACCTAGAGGCACAAACAATCTCCGCTACTTCCTCTGATTCAAATAAAGTACCAGTGAACAATGGAGGAGTTCTCTGGAGATTTCGAGGTGGCTGGTGAATTAGCGAGTAGTCATCCAATCAAGTTGTCAATACTATCAGTGCTCATAGAGATGGAGACGTCCACTTGACCACTTTAAGATCTTTATCTTACAGATGCTCTTTTTATATGCGCCACCCAAGTGCATTAACAAAACCTACATACACAGCATAACAGATTTCTGTAATCCAGACAAACACAGTGCAGATGCCTCTTCAGAAATATTACCATCTGCCCCTAAACATACACCCGCCAAGTAGCAGATCTCTGGAGTTTGCCTCAACAGTGACGATGTTAGCAAGCACCAACATGTTTTGTCTCTGTGGGAAGATCTGCAAACACACAAGTATCTGATTACTGATGAAACTTCTATAAACTGCTCTTTTCGAAAACACTCATTACATTACTTCCTCAAGACGTCTTCCTTTGATTCCTGTCCTCTTTTTTCCGGCTGCATTCTTTCTCCTCTGGTCCGACCACAGGCCGCAAACACAAGCAGCATGTCCGATTTATTCCTGTCGTTACTGTCTGAGAGAAGCCATTTAGGCCTTTAATCCGGCGCTGGTTTGTGTTGGAATTCATCTTAAAAAATGTTGGAACTGCAAAAAAAAGGCATTCGTGTTGCATGCAGTCATTTGGCAGAGGCTTTCGAAAGTGACTTACGAGTGAGGTAGAATCAAATCCAAGCACGAAGCCGAGTGGTTCACAGTAAATGACCTTGCTGAAGGGCCGAACATTGGCTTTCTGGCGAGTTGAACCCATTGCTTGGTACTTCGTTTTATTCGAACTCTGAGGCTTGGTTGGTAACCGGTCAACAACCATGTTTTTCTCAAGTGCAGTGTAATCATAGATGTTGTAACATGGTTGTCTACATAGTGTATTTCCCTAACTGTAGAAAATGTGACAACTTGAGTAAGCAGGGACTTCTTTAAAGGCCGGTTTCTCACAGTTTGATTGGTTTAATGCTTCTTGCTGTCTTAGTTAGATTCCAATTGTTGCCCAATGTTTCACTACGGTTAATCATGGTATTGTAGATAGCGCACTTTAGATGGCAGGACAACATACCGAATACAGAGGTCCTCAGAATACGTGACACAACCGGCGGTGAAGCTTTTTTGATGATCACGCTCTTTTGCTGGACCAGGCATGCTGTTCGCATGAATGATAAGATAACTGGATACCTAAGATGTGTTCCTACAGTCAGATGGAACACGGTGTTCGATCTCTGTGGACAGTGTAAGCGTTACAAAGATGTGCTAAAAGCAAAAATGTAGGCGTGTGGCATGGCTCCAAAGGACCTCGGGGAGCATTCGGCCTGAGTCTAAACATGTGTGTGCTGTTCAAGACAAACGTGTGTAACGTAAAACTACTTATGTGGTGTAATGTGGCGGTATCTGTACTAAGAGCTGAAAATTTTAGGGGCATAGGCAGAACATTTAGGGGTGCACAGCTTAAATAGACCTTGCACATTTTCCCTATTTTAACTGTATAAATGCTTTGGTAATAAATAAAGTATTAGTCATTATAGTGCAAAACCCTAAACAAAACAAATGTAAACATGAGGTACGTGGTCACTTGTTACTTTACTGTACTTTGTGTGCGTGCTGAGTCCTTACTGTACGTAGGATTAAATTTTACGCCGTTCTTTTTCAACAATTCGATGTGACCCTTGAATTTGGTGAATGGTAGTTCCTGCTTAGCTATGAAATAGACCGTGTTGACCTTCACTACCATTTCAGCCTCATCAGATGACTGAATGGTAGCTTCCTGCCTGCGAAACGCTACTAGAAGTGGTAATGCCGTTTCATTTGCGTACCTGCCTCGGCACTTTTTAAGCTGCTGTTGTGCTTCATTAAGGTGTCGTGTTTGAACTGTGTTCGGTGCCAGTTGCCTCGGCAAACTTGGTTTTCCCCGCATGTTGTGCAGTATATACAGTTCACGGTGTAGGTGTTTCTGCTAAACTCCCTCAGCCATTCCTGTCAGAAACAGTGTGTTCTTGTCTTTTTTCGCCACGGCCTCTTCTGACTCTAACTCGTCGACCATGCTGCCGTGAAGGGCCTGGCTCTGGTACAGGATGAGCCGTAGATGGGAAAAAATGGATCGTTTCGCCATGGTTCACTTTTACGGACGATGAGTGTGACGCCACGAAAGCGAGACGCGAGTGTACATGACGTTACCCATGCAGTTGACTAATCACTCATGGACCCTCCCCTTCTCAGACCCATTGGCCAACTCTGTTTCAACATGAAATTTAAAAAAAAAAATGTGCGAGTAGTTGCAAAATGCGACCATTTGGTCTAGCGCGGGACGATAAGCCGGTATCGATATTAATCGACGGTGCACCTTTTATCGGTAATGATAGAAAAAATGTCCGGTATAACGTTCGATAAAATGTAAACAGACATGAAGTTTGGTTGCATGACCAACCCTGGATCACAAACAGCCTATCATTATGCCTTGATAAAGGAGTGTGCTACAAGTGACAGCCAATAACAAGTTCTGTGGGGTTCGGCTGCGCCATCACCATGTGACATCACAACACACGTGCGGAATTGAGTTCAGGCCTGCCGAGGAGACTGTGAATAAAAAAGGACATCTCAGCTCGCCAGTGAGGCATTTTTTTTTGGTTTCTTTTCGTCTCCACAATTAATCGAGTATCGATCGCGATTACGATTTTGACTGCCCACGATTACATGAACATGATCGACTGCGATATTAAAGTTTAACGTTCGTTCTCCGCTCATAGAAAACTCCACT
Source organism: Noturus placidus (assembly GCA_022414735.1). NCBI lineage: Eukaryota > Metazoa > Chordata > Actinopteri > Siluriformes > Ictaluridae > Noturus > Noturus placidus. Next base: position 19,536 of record JAFFST010044863.1, on the reverse strand, counting down.
ACAGATCAAATCAAGCGCTTCCTAAACTTACAGCCGATCAGCATAGAGCGGCGCAGGGATGGCGTGATTTTGTAATGCCAAATCCCGGAAATGGGGTTAGCATTTTAGCGCTCGAGCTGCTAGCTTCACTTCGGAAATCATGACACTACAGAGATTGTCAAGGACATTAACCGTTTTCACGCCGAACAGGAAAAAACTTTGCAGTTAAACTCAGGACTCCACTGTGCAACCCTTTCATTCGCATTTACGACTGAAAAGTACTTTGTGCGACTGTGAATAAATATTCATTCGTACCGGTGCGAGTGACCTGTTCGGAGTTGTATAATACAATCGGAATAAAAACTACAGGAAGTCCAAAATGCGTCTACACCGCGCAACAGTTACTTTCACACTGTTTTTCCTCTCCTCAGTCAACAGAACAAGTGTGGAACTACTGCAGAGAAGCCATTATGAATACCAGTTACTCTGCTACATCATCTGCTTCGACTTCCCGATCTCACAAACTGTGACCTGCTCGTGTAGATACAGCGGCGTCGGGCGGAGTAAATTAATAATAATGCTAATGCTACAAGGTGGGTTTAATTCAGACTTCTTTATTAAATAATTTCTGACCATAATCAAGAGTAGCAACTGTTTGGTTTGTAAACATACAGTACACTGCCGCTCTCCTTCTACACCAACTCAACTAGAGCATTGACTTCATTTAAACTCAGGGTTGCCAGATATCACTGGAAAATTCAACTCCAGTTTCCATGTTCTGATTTAAATCCCCCAACACTGTACGGGGGAAACCGACCTAAAAGGACAACTGATCAAAACATAAATAAATAAATAAATAAAACTACTAAAATGTAAAGACAGAAAAGGTGCTTAGTTATAAATAAATCATTTAATATATAAAAACAGATATTATAATAACTTCATAAAATATAAATAAAATGAGAAATGAAAATGTTTAATTACTACGGGTTGCATTTAATATCAATTTCACATTAAGCTTAGTGCGCTATTTCATTAGAAAGCTATTAGCCTTTTTCCTAATATGGATCATTTTTGTGTTAGTCTACTTTTATTTAGGCCTAAATATTTAAAAAATAAATATTTTGTGCTTGTTTATCTGTCAATTAACCAACAGTACTTCTCATTGCTATTGTTTTAATTAAATTAACAGTGACCATGAGCAGAGAGCTTACATTTAACTGTTTATGACAGACTTCCTGATTATTTAAACAAAATAAAATTGGTATCTGGATCGGTATCGGCTGTAAAAATCCTGATCGTTGCGTCCCTAATGAACACCATTACACTAAAGTTCTTTGCATCTGACGGGTAAATGAACTCACCCAATCACATCCGATATGAGATTATTCAGATATCTCCACAATATACACAGAGCGGGTCGAGAACTGTCTCCAGCCCAGAACCATGACAGAGGAAAATGTCTAATAGTGTAACTTTAAATATATTTAAGAGGAGCAGACTTCAAACCACTGAACATTGATGTTTATTGTATTTGTTTACAAGGTGGAACAGTTAACGTTTTTTGGTTTTTTTTTTTGCATACAGTCTGTAAAATGAACTGAAAATATTACAATGAGTTTATCAGAAAGTAAATTAATTAGTCATGGCTCACACTAAGTTCCTAAATTCTGTCATAATTAACCAGCTCAAGTTTTCTCATGCCTACTTGTGTGTTTTATTGTGTCACATCAACGTTACCATCTCACTAACAAAATAAAATAAAAACTAAATTAAAAACCCTAAACTTTAACAGTGCTCCTAAATTGGTCATTTTGTAATTGTAAAGAAATTGTTACCG
>JAFFST010044862.1:5000-17671 GCA_022414735.1 Noturus placidus | reverse complement strand
CTGTTGTTGATTCTTCACAAAAAATTACAGTTTTATATCTTTAAGTTTGAGGCCTGAAATGTGGCAAAAGGTCGAACAGTTCAAGGGGGCCGAAATACTTTCGCAAGGCACTGTGAGTATTATCTTATCTCATCTGCATGATAAATACTTTTGAACATAAAATTGAATGTGATTTTTTCATTTGGAATAAAGCCACATCCCCAATTATAAAAGGCTGTGCACACTTACATGCTTACATGTCCGCCCACCTGCCCCAGATATCTGATTGCTTAAAATAAAAATGATGGAATTGTTGATTTGTTACTCTAATTGATTGATTGCCCAATCAAAGTGCTGCGCAGTAAAATTCAATGGCTGTTTTTAAACTTATTGATTTGATTTTGTCACGTGTTGAGCTTAGCCTACAAGGTAATCATGTTTGCACCTTAATTAACACGCAGTGACAATGGCAGGAGCACAAAGTTCAATATTGTACTTTTTCAACAAATAACGATAAGATGTGCGAGAACGAGAAAAAATGCCATTTACATCTATCTGAGCCTACGTCTCAAAAACTATAGGTTGATATTTTAAAATCACTGAACTGGACAGCTGCATCCAGGAGGATCAATACGGATTAGTGCCTGCAGCAGCTGAGTGTTTGCACAGCTCTGACGATACTGAACTACTCGGCTACTGAGGATGCCATGTGAACACTATGGTGTTTCATTTCAGGATGCAGAACAACGCATTTTCTTTCAGCTTCTGCCTAGGAAAATAGAAGATGGTCACAGTTTCTTTTCTCTCATGGAAGTTTTGGACACCTGCCCCACTGATGTCTTCCCAAACATGAGTAGACTGTTAAGGATAATGATCACACTCCCTATGACTTCTTGTAATGTCAAAATATTTTTCTCAGCAGTAGGAAGTGTCAAATTAGCTTTGAGGTCATCCATGACAACTTTGCATTTAAATAATCTTTCCCTGCTGTCTTTTGAATGGGAAATCGTAGTTGTCACGTGACGTCACATTCTTATAGAAACTCCCACCTGGAGGGCAAAACACGGCTTTCTTCCACTGCCCGAGTTATTTTTTACCAGATCTGTTCAGCCAAATTCCGGATAACTGTTGTTCAGTCGGATACACTAACCGACAAGACTAAATTCTGACTACACCAATGACTGTAACAGTTCTATTTCAGCGATGTTCGCAATCACATAGCCAACCAAGCAGTTTTCTGAAACTGTTGGTCTACAACTGTGGTGATGTAGGGAGCTGCAGCTCTCTTACACATCCTTGAGTACACACCCAATATTAAAGCATAATCTCAGTCTGTCATTCACACACACACACACACACACACACATGGCCTGAACTCTGATATAAAGAAACCCAAAAAAATACGGTGAAAGAAAATCACAGCACAAAAACAGGAAATAAACCATCATGCAGCACAATCTGAAGCTACAAGTATGACTGAATCTCTCAGCTGTTCAAATCTATGCATTTTGCTACATGAACTAAATAGCATAAATCCTGAACAGAACAATGCTTTCTGTACATTTTCTGTGTATTAATATCGTCGCTTATTTCATCTAGCGTCACCTAAAAGTAAAGCAAAATGCAATCCAAGCATGGAGCTGTTGAAGGAAGTGACTAATACAGTAGCAGAAGACTTAAATTCCAAATTTATGGGAACAAAAATATGGGAACATGAACAAGTACTGCCTATCTGTACATCTAAACACAAAGGTTGGTGTAAATGTTTATAATAGACCAACACTTACTTGCCTTTGTATCAGGTAAATCCAGCATACAAGAACTCTTTGCACTTACGCAATCATGACTGTTGTTCCTTGGCACAATTTCAATCTCCATCATCAGAATATTGAACTTAACTTGTGGAATATAAACAAAAACTTTGAAAGTGTAAATGAAAACTCTGGCAGCGCATTCGTAAACCATGATTAACAAAAAGGAAGCTTAGAAAACTGTTGATAAAGAATGCTGTTAATTTGAAGACCATGTTAAACTCTTGAGTTCAGTTTCAGTGATCTTTCTCACTGTATATTAAAAAAAAAAAAAAATTCTTGAAAAGTTACATTCAACACTTTTGCCACAAATTTAACGCCATACTTTTCTTATCCTGTGCATGTCTCGAACTTTATCTCCAAGTTCCTTAGTTAGCATGCTCTTTGGTCTTCATTTTCAGAGTTTACTTCAGATTCACAGTCTGACCCATGGCACTTGGGGGTCTTTTATCCAGAAAATGTGAACTTTTTTTAATGATTCACTGCAATTTTAAGCCAAGTGTGTCTTTGTAATGTCTTTCATATGTATAAACTTGGAGCTTCCACAGCACACTGGTTGAATACTTATGAAAAATTTAATTTCACACCTTTTATAATTTCTTTTAAAGATAATGCTGACAAATGATGTATTTTGACTCTGAAAACACACACACACAAACGACTGCACTTACCATATTGAATACATTTTAGATTTACTGACGAATATAAAAGCAAGCTTTAATTATTATTATTATTTTTTTTTTACATTTTAGTAAAATACAATGTTCCTCTATCAAACAGAGATGAACTTTTCTAAAAAGATAAGGTCTGCTGGTAGTACTTCCAGTCTACAGTATATTTCAGCAACTTGTCATTTCTAAATGAAATAAGGAAAAAAAAAGAATCTCTGGCTTTCTTCAATACTGCTGTGTATGAAACAAAGCATTTGTGTGTCCATTTCTCCTGTCTGGGCACAGAGGTTCAATCTTAGTGGCAGAACCAGTTTCAACTTTCTCCTAGTAGTCTCAGACAAACACTTGGTTGAGGGAAGAAGGATGAATTTCGGAATTCAGTAGACTCTGGAGTAGACGCTGCACTGTAGCTCTCCGACCCAGAGTCTGCTTCCACATCACCAGGGCTGCCAGCACCTGACTGTGACTGCTGTGTGGATGATCTGCATGGCAGCGGGTGATCTCTACCGATGTCAAACCCAAGTCCAGCAGCACCATCTCCCACTCCAAGCCGAGCCGAGCCGCAAGCCTATTCAGCTGCCGATCAGATGGAACCATTTGAAGGATGTGTTTGGGAATGGCCCACTGAGCTGAATAGAGAGACAACATTATTTTAACTACATGTCTAGTTTTAAACATTTAAATCTAATGCAAAAATTTTATTTCAACTGAGCCCATACCACGACTATAATTTTTTTTTGTGAATAGGAAGAAAAATGAACCAATATAATACAAAAAATAAAAGTAGAGAAAACGGACCAGTCCAGCAAAACCACAAAAATAGAAGACCTCTGCAAACTTCTAATTAACTACCCCTGAATTGAAGTCGCAATAAAATTCTCAAATTTACAGTGGCCTCACTGCAGTGCTGATGCCATTTCTGAGCAGTACCACATCTGTTCTTCTTTTGCTCAAAACAAGTTAGATATTATTTTTGTTGGAACATCAGAGATTGAAAAAAAAGAAAAGAAAGTTCACATCCCCAGTTTGTTTTGTACAACTGCTTCAAGAAGAAAACAAGGCTGCTATACAAGTCAGAAAGCATTCACAAATGGCATCAATATTTATTTATTGATGTAATATTTCAAACAGCATGGAAGGAGAGCCTCCTGAACTATAGAAAATCTCATTAGTGCTGCAAGATCAGTCTGTTTCTCCACCCTAATTGAAGATAGGTTTAATACTGTAGCAAAATTAATTAGAAATAAATCCACCACAGAAAACAGCATACAAATCACTATATAGCAGCGATGAGTTCATGAATTTGTTCACTTGCAAAATGTAAAATATTACACAATAAAAACTCTATTAATTAGTCTTATAATAAATCCTGTAGATAACTATCAGATCAACAATTAGAATGTTTTACTCCCCTTACAGAGACTGAACTAATTTAATTAATTTCTTCATCAAAATCATCAACTTGTATACAGGATCCCTTACCTACAGGATTCTTTAAACAGATTATTCCAGAAGTAATCAAACCCCTTCTAAAAATAATCAAATCCCTGATTTAAAAACCTGGCCTCCATCCCTGTCAACTATCCAGCTATAGGCCAAGATCAGAGCTCCCCTGTATCTCCACTAATATTTTATACACACACACACACACACATATACACACACACACACACACATATATACATATATATACACACATACACATACATACAGTGCCTTGCGAAAGTATTCGGCCCCCTTGAACTGTTCGACCTTTTGCCACATTTCAGGCCTCAAACATAAAGATATAAAACAAATTTTTTGTGAAGAATCAACAACAGGTGGGACACAATCATGAAGTGGAACGAAATTTATTGGATATTTCCAACTTTTTCAACAAATAAAAAACTGAAAAATTGGGCGAGCAAAATTATTCAGCCCCCTTAAGTTAATACTTTGTAGCGCCACCTTTTGCTGCAATTACAGCTGTAAGTCGCTTGGGGTATGTCTCTATCAGATTTGCACATCGAGAGACTGAAATTTTTGCCCATTCCTCCTTGCAAAACAGCTCGAGCTCAGTGAGGTTGGATGGAGAGCGTTTGTGAACAGCAGTTTTCAGTTCTTTCCAGATTCTCGATTGGATTCAGGTCTGGACTTTGACTTGGCCATTCTAACACCTGGATATGTTTATTTATGAACCATTCCATTGTAGATTTTGCTTTATGTTTTGGATCACTGTCTTATTGGAAGACAAATCTCAGTCCCAGTCTCAGGTCTTTTGCAGACTCCATCAGGTTTTCTTCCAGAATGGTCCTGTATTTGGCTCCATCCATCTTCCCATCAATTTTAACCATCTTCCCTGTCCCTGCTGAAGAAAAGCAGGCCCAAACCATGATGCTGCCACCACCATGTTTGACAGTGGGGATGGTGTGCTCAGCGTGATGAGCTGTGTTGCTTTTACGCCAAACAATGTTTTGCATTGTTGCCAAAAAGTTCGATTTTGGTTTCATCTGACCAGAGCACCTTCTTCCACATGTTTGATGTGTCAAACATCACACCCAGGTGGCTTGTGACTAACATTAAATGACACTTTTCATGGATATTTTTGAGGAATGGCTCTTACCACTCTTCCATAAAGGCCAGATTTGTGCAGTATACGACTGATTGTTATCCTATGGCCAGAGTCTCCCACCTCAGCTGTAGATCTCTGCAAGTCATCCAAAGTAATCATGGGCCTCTTGGCTGCATATCTGATCAGTCTTCTCCTTGTATGAGCTGAAAGTTTAGAGGGACGGCCGGGTCTTGGTAGATTTGCAGTGGTCTGATACTCCTTCCATTTCAATATTATCGCTTGCACAGTGCTTCTTGGGATGTTTAAAGCTTGGGAAATCTTTCTGTATCCAAATCCAGCTTTAAACTTCTTCATAACAGTATCTCGGACCTGCCTGGTGTGTTCCTTGTTCTTCATGATGCTCTCTGTGCTTTAAACGGACCTCTGAGACTATCACAGAGCAGGTGCATTTATACGGAGACTTGATTACACACAGGTGGATTCTATTCATCAACATTAGACATTTAGGTCAACATTGGACCATTCAGAGATCCTCACTGAACTTCCGGAGAGAGTTTGCTGCACTGAAAGTAAAGGGCCTGAATAATATTGCTCGCCCAATTTTTCAGTTTTTTATTTGTTGAAAAAGCTTGAAATATACAATAAATTTTGTTCCACTTCATGATTGTGTCCCACCTGTTGTTGATTCTTCACAAAAAATTACAGTTTTATATCATTATGTTTGAAGCCTGAAATGTGGCAAAAGGTCAAACAGTTCAAGGGGGCTGAATACTTTCACAAGGCACTGTATATATTTATTTTTTAGCACAACAGCGATCCTCATACCTACATAGAACATTCATGAAATGTATCAGGTAGGATTTAGGCCTCATCATAGCACAGAGACAGCATTGGTTAAAGTGGTAAATGACCTTCTACAGGCCTCTGATCAGGGTTGTGTCTCCATGCTTGTGTTGCTTGACCTTAGTGTAGCTAAGCTTAATAAAGTTGAGGAAAGTGTAAAGGACATTAGACACTCGATGCTTATTAACTTTATTTTACTTAATTCTGATAAGACAGAAGAACTTGTACTAGGACCACATGCAGCTTGAAATAAGATTTCTGATCACATAGTTACTCTGGATGTCCTTTGTTTCATGTTCAGCAGTAAAAGACCTTGGAGTGATTATTGACTCCAGTCGATCATTTTATGCTCATTATATTACTAAGTCTACTTTCACTTCAGAAACACTGCTAAGATAAGAAAAATTAGTTCATACTTGTTACCTCTAGTTTGGATTATTGTAATGTCCTACTGTCTGGATGTTCCAATAGGAGTATAAACAAACTCCAGTTAGTCCAGAATGCAGCTGCAAGAGTCCTAACTAGAACCAGAAGATATGACCACATCACTCCACAGTAAAATACTACTATTGGCCTATAAAGCACTAAATGGTCTCACGACACAGTACCAGAGCAAACTTTTGGTCTTTTATGATCCCCCACGCCTACTTCAATCAAAAGGTGCAGGCTATTTGTTGGTACATCGAATAGTGAAGGCTACAACAGGGGGAAAGAGCTTTCTCTTACAAAGCCCCACAGTTATGGAACAACCTTCCAATTAGTGTTCGGGACTCAGACACAGTCTCTGTGTTTAAGTCCAGGCTGAAGATATATTTGTTTACTCAAGCTTTTTGTGAAGTTTTTTTCTTAGGTAAAGGAGAGGAGCAGATCTAGAGGCTCACAAGTACAGTGATGTGGTGAACTGGGATGTTTGGATGCTGTCGCCCCCCCCCTTTCACACGTTCACCCATGTTTGATGATGGTTGGAGTTGCTGGTTGCCTTATGTCCCAGAGCAGCCTCATGTCTGTAACCTACTGGCTCTCCCTTTTAGTTATGTATTCATAGCTAGTCTTGCCAGAGTCACTGCTTTCACTCACGTAAAGTACATTGCCCTTAACCATTATGGGGAAATACGAATACCAAACAATTGCTCTCTCTTTCCCTCTTTCTCCCTCGCTCTCTGTCAAGCAACACATGATACTCCTGAGATGCCAGTGATCATGAACCATTCTGCTCTATGGAACTGCCCAATCTATCCTGATCTCTCACTTCCGGTTCAAGTTCTCATCAATTCGAAGTCACATGCGGCTACTGCTGATGGCCACACATGGTGAAGCCTAAAGATCAATGAAATTACTGAGGATGGTACCACTGAAAAACCATAAAGATGGCCCTCGATTCATATGAACAGTTATGCTATGATGGCTAGGACTACAACTGCCACAAACAGTTTTACACTTAAGTTTCAATCAGTGAACAGTGGAGAATTTCAACAAAACAGACTTCATGTAAAAACTAATAAATTTTACTGGTTACACAACTGCACTATTTGAGCATGTAGTATTAGTACGTTCACAGAACGTTTTTATTTACTTATAATCACACTATCCGTTGTTACCCAGATGAGGAAAGGTTCCCTTTTGAGTCTGGTTCCTCTCGAGGTTTCTTCCTCACATCGTCTCAGGGAGTTTTTCCTCATCACCGTCGCCTCTGGCTGCTCATTAGGCATAAATTCATGCATTTAAAATCTATATACCGAATTTATATATTTCTGTAAAGCTGCTTTAGAGAAATGTCCATTGTTTTTTTTTTCTTTTCTTTCCTCCCTTTTTTCTTTTTTTTTCCTCTTAATGTCCATTGTTAAAAAATTTACAAATTGAATTGAACTAAATTGAAGGACTATGAATTTGACCAAGTTTTAACAACACAATAAATCATTATTGTCATGTCATTCTAGATAAGGTACACAATACTGTACAACCTCTTCTGGAACAATATAATCAATCATTCAGAATATAATGAAACTTTTTTTTTTTTGAAATCACAAAAATTCAGAAGGCATTAGTGTCCAAACTATGAGGTGTAATATTATTTAGAGAAGGTGCATAATACTCTACAACTTGTTGACATTGTTGTCAACCTTGGAAAAAAATATGATTCCATGGAATTAGTAGACAATTTATACCATTATAGCAACTACTTGATCACACCAACTATATCCAACTACTATTATTTGTATTTCTATATTTATTATAAATTATAATTACAGTCCCCTCCCCATTTGTTCATGCTGTACACCAAAAACATTTGGGTTTGAGATCAAAAGATGGATATGAAACGAGAGTTTAGGATTTCAGCGTTTCTGACCAGGGGCCTGTTTCACGAAGGAGGTTCAACCAACTCTGAGTTAAAACTTTCACTCTGAGTGGACTTACCCCGAGTTGGGAAAATGAGTTTTCGGTTACAGAACAGCTGAAATGAGCGAGTTCAATCAACTCTAAATTGAGTGACTCGAAGTTAAGCGTGTGCACCACAACTATAAAAAGCCATTATCAATGGAGCGCAGATATTATGAGTCACCGTGGCAACAGCATCAGACACTATGGCAACAGCGTCAGACAAAAAGGACAGAGTTAGCTTGGGAGAAAATAGCTGCTGGAGTCAATGCATAAGTTTACATTTTAATTACTTTTATTTTTTATTTACAGTGTTGGGTGTAATTAATTAAAGTAATCTAAATACTGTAATTTAATTAAAGACTATAAAAACAATTCTGTATAAAAATAGTGGATTTAACATCCAAGTTTAAAGGGTATTTTTTAATGTAACCTTCTTCCGCTAGTTACACACTTTGGTCAATTCAAGAATAATTCATGCAGTTGTATATTGTTAATTTGAAAGCATTAGAAGTGCACTTTCTTGTCTCTCCTTATTGTCCAAGTGGTTGAGGATGAGTTGGGATTTAGAAAGTAATTACTAAGTAAGTAGACCAATACTTTCTAGAGATAGTAATTATTATATTAATCTAATTAGACCTGTTGAAGATGTAATTTGTAATTAGTAATAAAGAACTACTTTAGACTGTTATAACCCAACTGTCATAATATCAGAGTGAAACTGGAAGAACAGTATTTTATTAAACCTATTAATTTAATTTATGTATAGGTGCAATCTTGCAGGCATTAAAAGAACATGGCAGCAGCTGAATATGAAATATAAAAACATAATTCAATCAGGTATGCCTTGAGCATATCATAGGTGTAGGGTACCTGGCTTTACAAACATTTGACATTAAATGACTAAATAGCATTCAGTGTCTCTGCAAACAGTAGCCTTACTAATATGTTCTGCATCTCCGATGTTATACAGAAAACTATCATTTGCAAAAAAACGTAAGGCAACGCAAAGCATCTGCTCGGATGTAAGAGCACCGCTGCGATGGTTGATGTTTCTGATGTAAGGATGGATGAGATTATGGATGTATCCTATTGACTTAAAGAAAAACAGTACCGCTCAAACAAAAATGCATAGGGATGAGACAAAAAAAAAAAAAAAAAAAAAAAAAAAAAAAAAAAAAAAAAAAAAAAAACCCCGACTCTGGGCCTCAAAATCCTCTCCCGAAGTAAATGTAACTCCCTACGAATTAATACAGCCTCTTCATCAACAGGATGTCCATAAAAAGACATGCCATTTCAGTCGCTTTGATTATCTCCGCATGACTGAAATGTGCGCAATGAATGGATGCACCGAAAGATCAATGAGGTGTTTAAACACCGCTTCCTCTTTAAAAAAGGGGAGGAGACCTAAAGAAACTCTGGGTTTACCAAAGAAAACCTGCTCCCGACCAGGTTAGGTTCACAAAGTTGCCATGGTAACTGAGTCTGAGTACAAGTTACCTCTCTTTCAGAAACGGGCTTGACTTACTCTGCTTTCTCGGGTTTAACATACCTCCCATTCTGAAACGGAAAACCCAGAGTTTCCTTCATTTCAGGGTTAACATACTCAGAGTTTTCACTTAACCTCCTTCGTGAAACGGGCCCCAGGTATTTACATCTAGATGTGTTAAACAACAAACCATAGAACCTTTTATATCAGACCACCCAATTTTTAGGTGAGCAAAAGTATATGAACAGATAACTCTTCAGGTAAACGAAAAGAAATAACACTTAATATTTAGTTACATATCCCTTGCGTTCAATCACCACGTTGTTGGTTTCTTCTTTGGGTTGCTTTTCCAGGCTTTTATTGCAGTCTGTTTCATGGGGTTTCTCCCTTCAGTCTCCTCTTCAAGAGGTGAAATGCTGCTCAATTGGGTCTGGTGATTGACTTGGCGAGTCTAAAACCTTCCAATTTATGCCCCTGCTAAAGTCCTTTGTTGAGTTGGCAGTATGTTTTGGATCGTTGTCTTGCTGCATGATGTAGTGGTTAATTCAGATGCATTTCTCAGTAAATTCGGATGCATTTCTCTGTAAGCTTCTGAATTCATTCTGATGCTACCATCATGAGTTCCATCATCAATAAAAGATTAGTGAGCCCATTCCAGAAGCAGCCATGCAAGCCCCAAAGAAGATACTACCTCCACCCTGTTAAACAGATGAGCTATGTTTTGGATCATGAGCAGATGCTTTCTTTCTCCATGCTTTGGCCTTTCCATCCCTTTTGGCTTATCCTTTTTAAAAAAAAAAAAAAAGTCTTCACAGGTGAAACGGAAGGCTAAAACCAAGAGTAGATCTTCAGAGCTATACATTATATAAAACAATCAATCTAACAGGACACACCTGGGTAACAAGAAACACCTGTCAGTCACATGTTCCAATATTTTTGCTTACCTACAAATAGTTGCTGTATGCTATGTTATGTCATTTAACACATCTATATGTAAATACAAGGAAATAAAAACACTGACATTTTCAACTCAATATTCATCTTTTGAACGAAAATCCAAATGTCTTCGGTCTGCAACAAAAACAAATGAATTGGTGTTGCCATTCCAATAGTTTAGTTTCTCTTTTTTGCTGCCAACTTCAAGACTATGTTGCTATATATGGCAACTTTTTAGACTTCTTTAGTGTTCTACATTTTAAATTTATTCTTGAATATATTTACAGTAACAATTTCCTTCATGTTTTTTTCCCCCCATAACTATTCTCTACCACTGCTTCTTTTATTCTGTTGCAGTCTACACTTACCGTACACTTTATTAGAAACACTACACTAACATTGGTTGGGGCTTCACTTTAGTCTCAAGACAGCGTGAATTCTTCATGGCATAGATTCCACAAGACGTTTGAAACATTCCTTTGAGATTCTGGTCCATGTTGACATGATGGCATCACACAAATTACTGCAGATTTGTCAGATGCACTTTCATGCTGCAAATTTTCCGTTCTACCACTTCCCAAAGGTGTTCTACTGATTTCAGATCCTGTGACTTTGAAGGCCACTGAAACTTTGAACTCATGGTCATGTTCATGAAACCAGTTTCAGAGGACTTTTGCTTTGTGACATGGTGCATTATTGTGCTGGAAGTAACCATTAGAACAGGGGTGGGCAATCTTATCTGGAAAGGGCCGGTATGGGTGCAGGTTTTCATTCCAAACAAGCAGAAGCCACACCTGAATCCATTGAAAGCCAAGATCAACTGATTAAACAGGTGGAATCAGGCGTGCCTCCTGCTTGGTTTGAATGAAAACCTGCATCCAAACCAGCCCTTTCGGATAATATTGCCTACCTCTGCATTAGAAGGTAAATTGTGGCCATGAAGGGATGCACATGGTCAGCAACAATACTCAAATAGGCTGTGGCATTCAAGCCATGATTGATTGCAATTAACCGGCTCAAAGTGTTCCAAGAAAACATTCCCCACACCATTACACCACCTCCACAAGCATGAACTGTTGACAAGGCAGGTTGGGTCCGTGGATTCATGCTGTTGGTGGCAAATTCTGACCAGACCATCTGTGTGCCTCAAGGATTGATGTGTTGTGCATTCTGAGATGCCTTTCTGCTCACCATAATTGAACAGAGTGGTTATCTGAGTAGCCTTCATGTTATCTCGAACTAGTCTGACCATTCTCCATTGACCTCTTTCATCAAAAAGATGTTTCTGCCACTCACTGGATGTTATTTCTTTATTGCACCATTTTGTGTAAACTATAGACACTGTTGCGTGTGAAAATCCCAGGAGATCAGCAATTATAGAAATACTCATCATGTGGGACCAACAATCATGTCACAGTAAAATCACTTCTACCCCCCTCATTCTCTTGGTTGATGTGAACATTATCTGAAGCTGCTGGCCAGTATCTGAATGATGTTATGCATTGCGCAACTGCAACATGATTGACTGATTAGATAATTCCATGCACGGCTAGGTGTACAGGTGTTCCTAATAAAGTGTTTGGTGAGTCTACGCGTCTTTAGAAATTCTTCATTTAGCCTACTTTGTTATTCGAGATACAAATGACCATGACAAATACATGAATATGCAAATTACTCTATGACAATCTTTTTGAGCATGTTTTAGCTACTCCTCTGAAAAGAGTTTGCAACACTGGTTCTCTGTGTTGGAAGTAAGGATGTAAATACTGTATAATATTTCAGTTCCACACTACAGAATTGGGTTTTCTCTCAAACTTTACACGCATAGTGAACAACTTTCTTTATAAAGGCCATTTAATGCAAATACTATTATCCTATTACTTATGACCACAGAGCTTTTAGGAGATACAACGTGACTCATCAAACATTGTACTATATCTTGACATTATAATCTCGCCAATTTTAGTAACTATTTAAAGTCCACATAACCGCCACAAAGACAGCTTTGACTGATT
>JAFFST010044861.1:39753-55341 GCA_022414735.1 Noturus placidus | reverse complement strand
AGAGAAATTGAACTCAGGTGTGGACAACCACAGTTATAGTATGTTTTAACAAGGGGGGCAATCACTTTTTCACACAGGGCCATGATGGTTTGGATTTTTTTTCACCTTTAATAATAAACACCTTCATTTACAAATTGCATTTTGTGTTTACTTGTGTTGTCCTTGACTATTGTTTAAATTGGTTTGATGTTCCGAAACACTTAAGTGTGACAAACATGCAAAGGAACAGGAAATGAGGAAGGGGGCAAACACTTTTTCACACTACTGTAGGGTGAGTAAGGCTGATTCTGATTGAAGAACCCTCCAGAAGATCAAGAATCTGTATGCATGAGATTACAATCCCAGCTCCAGATAGAGGTTCTTTCAACACAAGCACTTCTGTGAGACACTCACCTTTTCCAATAGGTGCTGGAAAAGTACATATATTAAAAAACAAAACAAGGATCTTGGTATCCATCTATCACTGGTAACAAAAGAAAAACACAGCTCAAAAGCTAAAAAAAAAAAAAGATTTACTCTCTTAACAAGCTTTTATTAATTATTGCTTACTTTTACTATATTCAGTACACACATGCACATATCTATCTATCTATCTATCTATCTATCTATCTATCTATCTATCTATCTATCTATCTATCTATCTATCTATCTATCTATCTATCTACAGTATATAATAATAATGCTACTACTAGTAATAATAACAATAATAATTCCATATATGGGGTCACGGGGAACCTGGAGCCTATCCCAGGGAGCATCAGGGACAAGGCGGGGTACACCCTGGACAGGGTGCCAGTCCATCACAGGACACAATCACATACACACTCACATACCCATTCATACACTACGGACACTTTGGACATGCAAATCAGACTAACATACATGTCTTTGGACTGGAGGAGGAAACCGGAGGAAAACCCCCGACACACGGGGAGAACATGCAAACTCCACACACACATGGCTACGGTGGGAATCGAACCCCCGACCCTGGAGGTGTGAGGTGACCATGCTAACTATTAAGCCAATTATTATTATTATTATTATTATTATTATTATTATTATTATTATTATTATTATTTGCTTTCACTATTTTTGTCTGAAGCCAGCCAATGCATCTTTTTGATCTTCTACTTAAGCTGGGTCAAAGAGTAGTGTTACCCACTTGGAGGAAAGTGCTGACTGCCCTCTTTCTCGCTTACATTTACAATTATTCATTTTGCAGACGCTTTTATCCAAAGTGACTTACAAATGAGCAAATACAAGCAAAGTGATATATCAAATGGAGATCAGTGCATGTAGTGCTAGCATACAGATTTTTAATTGAGTTCTAGAGGAGCAAAGTGCACCGAGTAGAGGTGTAAGAGCCAGTGTTTTATTTATTTATTTATTTATTTATTTATTTATTGAGTGTGGACGTTACTTAAGTGTTCACGGAAGAGGTGGGTCTTTAGAAATGTTTTTTTTTTCAAGACTGTTGTTGAGATTGAGGTCGAAAGTTCATTCCAACACTGAGGGACAGTCAGTTCAAAGGTTCTGGAAAAGGACCTCAGGCCTTATTAAAAATAGGCACTACCAGGTGTTGGTTGTTAACTGATCACAGTTTGCGGGAGGGATCCTCAAGGAGAGTGTTGATGTGTGTGTGTGTGTGTGTGTGTGTGGGTGGGGTGTTCCAGAAAAGCTCTTGTATATGAGCATCAAGGCCTTGAATTTAACGCGGGTGGCTACAGGAAGCCAGCGGTGTGAGACAAAGAGGGGTGTGACATTTGGGCTGGTTGTAAACAAGGCATTCTGCTGCATTCTGAATCATCTGAATGGGTTTGACAGAGGTGGCTGGGAGGCCCGGGAGTAATGCGTTGCAGAAGTCCAGTAGTCTTCATAGAGCAACTTTCCAATGACCCTACAATCCTCCACTTTTATATGACCAGAGCCACAAGGTTAAAAGATTTAAATAATTAGAACCAGTCAATGATTGCAGTGCCTGTCTTAAACTATTAATTTCCCCAACAACTCTGCAGTCCTTACAGATAAAAATATATCACAGGACTGATGTCAATGACTGGGAACTTGTTTTAAGAGACTTATAACTTGGCCTGATTTGTGTCATGTCCAAGAACAATGCCTTTTATAGGACAGTCAAGGCCGGTCAGGACTGAGGGTGGGTCAGGTCTGTCTGAAGGCCACAGGAAGCAGTAGAAGGCCAGATCTTACACTATAATCCAAAACCAATATTTTCATTCCACTTATACACAATGCCAAGTAGGATGTGTCAGGCTTCAAGCTGATCGAGGCGACCTCAACCGGCTGGCTGGCACAACGACTCAGGGCATAGCAAGTACTCCCTGCCCTCCAAGGACTCAATGTCCTCCATGATCAAAGAAACACGTAAGACTCAGGAGTTTAGGTTGGCCAGGCAGTTCGGTCTCAGAGCCTGAAAATGTGTGTGCATATAAACATCCGACATCTGTTTGCTCAGTGTGAATTGTGCATGTGTGCGTTGGGAAGTAGACCGAACGCTCTTGTATATTCCGTTTAGATCATTAAACAATCATTGGAAAGGAGCAGAATTTGGGTTCCCAGAGGAAGTGAGGAACATTTTGGCAGGCGAGTGAATAATTATGTGAGACATAGGTGTGAACAGTAAAAAAAAAAAAAAGAAAATAATAAAGGTCCATATTTTACAGCACGCTTGGGGAAACTGTATGACAAGCCACGAAATTGAGATTTGTCCCCTTGTGTCCTTGTTCATCACAACACTTCACACTCAAAGGACATCTCAGGAGACCATGCAATGTTCAGCTGTCAACAGTGTTTTTGTACGACACATAAGCCTGTAGGCAAAAAAATAAATAAATAAATAAAACCGACAAGGTAAGTTTCAATATAAATGTGCAGATTTGCTAAACCGAAGTGGTGTATGCAGTCGCAATCTACACTTCTCTATACAACAATGTCTCTATATCACCTGGCATTAGGATTAATTTGGACTTCTGCTGTTTTTGCTTGCAAACATCATTACTATACTTCATTTCAGAATGTATATTTTCTTTATTCTCGTTCATGGAAGGATGGCTTTCTTATGACTACCGCTGATTTCTAATGAATATTTCTCAACCTCCTGTCTCGTCCCTTATCATTTTTCTGACTGAGATGAAAGTGGTTTTTAGAGGGAGAATCCTACTGACTACTTTCACATCTTCTACACAAATACTCTGGCAGAGACTGCAGTTTAGAACTCTTCAAACCTACAGTCTTGTTTTATGTGGATAGAATTACTGATGATCGCAGAAGCCAAGTGAGATTTAGAGGACTTATTTATTATGCCCAAATGTTTTAACTAAGCTCTTTGATGAGTTCTTAAGGATCTGGCGAGACTCAAAATCTGTGAAGTGTGTACAGGCCTACATTTTATTATTTATTTATTTCTTTCTTTTTTAAGAAAGAGTTTTTCTATTACAATATTTGTGTTTCAATGATGGGTGTAAAAATCTTTTTTGAAGTATTAAAATGAAAAACTGCAGTGGACCAGGTTCTGAGGTGCTCCAAAGAATATGAAAAAATGAATATATGGCCTACATGCATAACAGATACTCCACTTATACTGGCAGGAGATGGAAGTGTGCGGTGTGGTAATACTTGGTGCAGCTTAACGATTGATAAGAGTGTTATGCTTGTAGCTGGAACGAGTTAGGCTCATGCTTCATTGACAAAACCAGATCTTATGGCCCAGTGCACATGCTCAATAGGCCCACCACACTCAAGAATGACATCATGTATTTGTGTGGCATCCGCCACTATTCAGTTACAGCTCTATGTGGCTTAGAGCTGTATCCGTATCAGTGCCCAGCTCTTTTTAAGTATTAACCTGTTAGTTGTCGAGTCTCCTCCAAAAGTATTGGATCAGCAATGCCACTTCGATTGTTTTTGCTATACGCCGAAGACAGTTGGGTTTGAAATCAATAAATCAGAATGCCTTGTGCCCGATGCCTCCTGGGATAGGCTCCAGGTTCCCCGTGACCTTGAAAAGGAGTAAGCGGTTGAAGATGGATGGATGGATGGATGGATGGAGAATGTCAGGATTCATCTAGACGTATTAAAGAACTCTGAAAATGGCGCATTTTTGACCGGACCCACCCATGTTTCAAGTGATCAGAAATATTGGAACATATAACTGACAGGCGTTTCGTGTTGCTCATGTGTGCACTGATCGTTTAAACAATGGATCGCTCGACATCTCAGAAGAACTTGTCAACATTGTTTATTTTTATGACATTGTTTATGACACGTGAGCTTGTATATACTTTAAGACGATCTGTTCCTATACTTTCGCTCACCTAAAAACCAAAGGTGCCGTGTTTTAAGTTGTTTAACACATCTATATGTCAATATTAGGACATGAAAACTGAAATTCTCGTCTAATAGTCATCTTTTGATCCCAAACCCAAATGTCTTTAGTGTAAAGCAAAAACGTAGGACTTGGCCTTGCTTTTCCAATACTTTTAGAGGGGACTGTACACAAAGTCCATGTGCAAGCTAGCTTCAGTGCTTCGAGCCATGGTGTTGCACAATGAATGCAATACATGCCAATTAACAGTTCAACTGTTACCACTGAGCAAATAGTTGATTAAAAGAAAAATAGCATTTCTAATTAGAGGTTAGAGTAGTTTTCATTCAAATGGCATATTTAAATAGGATCTTGGTTATTCTGACAAAAAAAAAACAAGAGGAAATAAATAGGCTAAAGATTTTAAAGAGCAAATAGGTTCACCTTGAAGTTATGTTAGGCAAATTTATCTGTATGAGTGATAAAAGTTCACATTTGAAATAACAACCTATTTAGCAATGTAACATACAGGACTCAAGAGATGCTTGTGGATACATATGTGGGATGGTTTATTTTGGGGAGGTTGTGGAGCGGGTTGTCCACTAATCGTAGGGTTGGAGGTTCGATTCCCGGCCCACGTGACTCCACATACCGAAGTGTCCTTGGGCAAGACACTGAACCCCAAGTTGCTCCCGATGCAAGTTAGCACCTTGCATGGCATCTCTGCTATCATTGGTGTGTGTGTGAATGGGTGAATGAGACACAGTGTAAAGCGCTTTGGATAAAAGCGCTATATAAGTGCACCATTTACCATTTACCATTTACAGAACCAAAACACAATCCAAAATACAAGTTGGAATTGGAACATGGGTCAAATATAGATGCTCATGATTTCCAAATCAGATTGTACTTCTAAAGAGCAAACAATAGGCAAGGCGATGGGGAAAAAACCCCACAGTAATACACAACAAATGCTGGGATTGGCAAGACTTTGGAAAAGTGTATTGCAATGACTAGGCGTTATATATGCAAACAGGAAGTAACCTGGAACTGGCAATAAATGTTGTGTAAATTGTATTTTTAATTCTCCAGTTCATGATACATATAATCCAAAGAATATGAGGTCATGATTCGATAATATGAAGTTGTATGAAGCCTGAGTAGAATTTTATTTCATTTATTCATTTAGATTTTGTGTGAACATAGTCAAAGGAACGATTATGACCTGCGAACATGGTTCATGATTCAAGTTGGCACACGTGAATGATTATAAATATGTAACTCAGAGTCTGTGTTACATATCAAGAGGTTATGATCCTATTAAAAGACTGTGTCTCCATCCATCCATCCATCCTCTACCGCTTACTCCTTTTCAGGGTCACAGGGAACCTGGAGCCTATCCCAGGGAGCATCGGGCACAAGGCGGGGTACACCCTGGACAGGGTGCCAGTCCATCGCAGGGCACACTCACATACACACTCACACACTCACACACCCATTCATACACTACGGACACTTTAGACATGCCAATAAGCCTAACATGCATGTCTTCGGACTGGGGGAGGTAACCGGAGTACCCGGAGGAAACCCCCGACACACTGTGCAAGCTTTTTGCCTTCGGTTTGAATTCAGTCTTCATGTGCTTGTCTGTGCCACTGCCACGTTGTACTGAGATGCTTCCAGTCTGTTGTGCCGTTGCTTGTGTCGTGACACTTGGTCTTGATATACAGTGTTGGCTCTCAGTTTGTATTTGGACGGGAACTTAATTGTGTAATTTGGTATAAACGTTCTGTCTGTAATGCAAAAACATTGCTCCTTGCTATGAGTTTATTTTCCCTCCTCGCCTAAAATCAGGGTGCAAACATTTTTTTTTTTTAACAATAATATTTCACAAGTAGTTTAGCCATTCGAGTTTAGATAATAGCTAAACAATCCCTTGGTTCAAATAAACCCTGTGTCTGAGTGGCGGATGCCAGGAGCAGTAACAGACAGAACTGGCCTTGCTGGAGAAGAGCATGATGCCGAAGGAACTATCCTTATAAAGAAGAGTCACCACAGCAACAAGCACATGAGTGTGTGTATGTGCCTGGGGTTTTTATTTTTTTTATTATTATTTCTTTTTAGAAAGGTTAATGTTAGCCTTAATGTAAATTTTTCTTCTCTTATTTATAATAGTCGACCTGCTGATTATCATGGAGCTGGGCTAACCCTAACCCTAACCCTAGCCCTAACCCTAACCCTAACCCTCCTAACCCAAGGCGCTGGGTTGAAGTGGCGGGGTGATGGAGGGGTGCATTGATTCAACTGTCAGTGACAATGACCCAGCCACTAACCCAGCCTGTCTGTCATTGTAATCATGTTAGATCTTAGCGCCATATTCGACACTGTTAATCAGTCAATTCTATTCGACTGTTTAGAGTATGGCGCCAGAATTCTAGGGACCGAACTAAAATGGTCTGATTCTTATTTACCTGTCAGAACATTTTCTGTGAACATCGGAAACTCTTCTTCCTCTACAGTCACCCTAAAATATGGTGTTCCCCAGGGTTCTATTCTGGGTCCTATTCTGTTTTTGCTATGAATACGTCCTTTAGGGTCTACCTGCTGCCATCTTGGCATTTCTAATCACATGTATACGGACGACACAGTTATATCTCCCTCTAAAAATCGGAAACTATCGGTCTCTAAACTCACTGATGGACTGTTTAGAAGCTGTCTGACAATTTTCTTCAACTAAATGAAAGACATTGTGAGAAATATTCATGTCGTTATTGACTCAACCCTTAGCTTTGATAAACAGATCAATTCTGTTGTTAAAGGTAGCTTCCATCAGCTTTTAAAAAAATCAGATAAATATTTATGCTTTTATTACATCTAGATTGGACTCATGCAACTCTCTTTATGCAGGACTCTGCCATATTACTCCTGTCGTATCATCTCTTCACAGGATTGATTTTAAGATACACGGCCGGCTGTGGCTCAGGTGGATGAGCGGGTTGTCCACTAATCATAGGGTCAGCGTTTCGATTCCCGGCCCACGTGACTCCACATGCCGAAGTGTCCTTGGGCAAGACACTGAACCCCAAGTTGCTCTCGATGGCAAGTTAGCACCTTGCATGGCAGCTCTGCTACCATTGGTGTGTGAATGGGTGAAATTATGGAATGATCTCCCCTTTTATATTCTTTTGGCCCCCCATTAATGGAGATTTTTAAATCTCAGTTTGTTATAATTTGGCATTTGAATTGGGGGAACCCTGAGTGCTTGAAATGTTTGTTCTGATATTGATCGCCCCTTGCATATGCAGCTTCTGCTGGAGTTTGTAGTGCTGTTGATGTGTGTATGTGTGTATGTGGGTGGGTGTTTTTATATGTCATTTTACTGTTCTTTGATTTTCTGGTTGGGCTATACAAATACATTGAGTTGAGTTAAAGGAATTATGTTTAATGTTAGTCTTAATGTCTTAAAGAAAGTATGTTTAAAGCAAAATTAGGTAGGATAAATATACAGAAACTTCTCATAAAGCTGGAAAGCTTCAGAATCTCGTTAGGATGTATGAGTAAATTTCATTATTATTATTATTATTATTATTATTATTATTATTATTATTATTATTATTATTATTATTACCGTTTAAATGCTTGTTTTACAGAAGAGCAGAGGAATTAGATTCGAGTTTCAACATTTCATTTGAGATTTTAATAAAACAAACCCAATTTCCTGCAACTGACTGACCGTCGTTGAATTAACACCTACAGTGTTTCTATATGTCCAAAGTAAACTCAAATCTCACAAATGAAAGATTTACATCAACGCACTAGGTGTTAATTCTATACTAGGGATTTTGCTGTATAGATTTTCAGTTTTAGACTTTGTTTAGTGCAGGCTCCTGAGTGACACAACAGAAAAACATTCACCCTGCTGTCAGGAGATCTTCTGAAATGGTACTCACATATATTGGGGCGGCTGTGGCTCAGTTGGTAGAGCGGGTTGTCCACTAATCCACTAACCGTGAGGTTGGCGGTTCGAATCCCGGTGATCCCATGCCGAAGTGTCCTTGGGCAAGACACTGAACCCTAAGTTGCCCCCGATAGCAAGCTAGCACCTTGCATGCAGCTCTGCTACCATTGGTGTGTGAGTGTGTCTCATTTGTAAGTCACTTGTAAATGTAAAAATGATATTTCTGTAAAGCTGCTTTGAGACAATGTACCATTGTAAAAAGCGCTATACAAATTGATAAAAAAAATAAATAAATATATGGAAAAATGCAAGTAGTGTCTCCTTTGTGTGTGTGTGTGTGTGTGTGTGTGTGTGTGTGTGTGTGTGTGTGTGTTAGGCTGCTCTGTAATGTTCAAGTGTTAGGCCTTAACCCATGTGTTAGTAACTAGTAATGGCCAATGACTAAAATGTGAGAAAGTGGGATAGAAAACTTGTTTAGTGCATTCACGCATTTATTTTGCACTCCACATTCAGTCGGTGTGTATAGTTTTGTTGTAAACTCTAGTGTATGCCTGCCTAAAAGATTTATTACAGGTTCTTCTGCGGGCTACTGCTGGAACATCTCTCTCTCTCTCTCTCTCTCTCTCTCTCTCTCTGTATATGTGTGTTTATTGTATTATGTGTGAACTTCCTCTCAAATCTCATAAATTTTCCTTTATCACAAGACCACTGACCTCACCTTCAACACCCCGCTTTCCTGTATGTGAGTGCTTGGTTTAATTATTACTGCAATTTTCCTTTTTTTTCTTCTTTTCCACCACAGCACCTTTGCTCTCAGATGCAGACGTGGTTTAAATAAGATTTTCTCAGGTAATGTGTTTCAACATTCATTCCTGTACATATTTATTGCTGTTTATTTTTCTATACATTCACTGTTAATGTTACAACACAACACAGTACAGTACAGTACAGTTCACTTTTCTTTTCGGAATAGAAAAGAACCTACAAGGGGGATTCATACACGGTTTTATATATGATCTCTTGGTCTATGCAATAAGAGGCCCTGTCCCTCTGGGCACTGGTCTGTTGATCCTATTGTCTCCTGCAGTTCCACACGTGGTCCAGTGCACAAAGGGCGTCTGGCTGGAAGCTTAGACTTTGAAAAGCAGCCATCACAGCCCATCCATTTACATCTGCTCACTGAGGCGACAAGGACTCATAGTGATGCTGGGTGAACAGGACATCACACCAGCAGATCACTTTGTCCCTGCGGCAGGGAGGAGAAACCAACTAAGCGACTGACCAGAACTCTATTGGAGCCACTACTTTACCAAGGTTTCAACCGGGTCTCAATTCACCTCAGTGTTGACCTCTTATACTTCTAGGTGGTTTTTGGGTCGCTGTGTTGCTGTATAATCATGATTTTATGATGCATACTTTTGAAATGACTCAGACATGTCATTTAATATAGTGTATGCTGGTCATTACTGGTCATTACCTCAGCTCAAAACTGTAACCTTAACCTTTCTGTGTTCCCTATGCAGAGTTAAGAATCCACCATGGGAGACTGGAGCTTCTTAGGTAATATTTTGGAAGACGTGAATGAACATTCAACAGTAATTGGCCGTATTTGGCTTACAGTGCTCTTCATCTTCCGCATTCTTATTCTTGGCACCGCGGCAGAGTTTGTCTGGGGAGACGAGCAGTCCGATTATGTGTGTAACACAAAACAGCCTGGATGCGAGAATGTATGTTACGATGAGGCGTTCCCTATCTCCCATATCCGCCTATGGGTGCTGCAGATTATTTTTGTGTCCACGCCTTCATTGGTTTACATCGGCCATGCTGTCCACCATGTTCAAATGTTGGAAAAACGCAAAGAGCGTGAGAATACGGAGCGTCACCGCCAGCATGAAATGAACAGCAAACAACTTCCTTTTGCAGAAGACCAGGGAAGTGTTCACATGACCAAGGACACTAGCACTGATGGGTGTAAAAAAATTCGTCTTGAAGGCACTCTACTCTGCACGTATGTATGCCATGTCATCCTTAAAATGCTATTTGAGGTAGGATTTATTGTGGGGCAGTACTTCCTGTATGGCTTCCACATCCTTCCACTGTATAAGTGTAGTCGCTGGCCCTGCCCTAACACGGTGGACTGTTTTGTCTCACGGCCAACTGAAAAGACCATCTTCATCATGTTTATGCTAGCTGTTGCTTGTGTCTCAATTCTCCTGAACGTTGTGGAGATGATCCATCTATGTTTGAAGAAATTTCAATCTCGGTTCCGTCAGACAGCACCAGCCCAGGTTCAGACCCTTGTCTCTTCTGAGAGAAGCTTGCCGTTCCTTCTTAGTCCTCCCTTTCATAAGCCAAAAGGTTACAGGCCACTTGAAGAGGATAGAACGGAGGGTGAGGTTGCACACATCTACCCTCTAGCTGAAGCAGGTATAGAGGAAGCCCAGCTTCTTTCTCTATCTCAGGAGGTGGAGCAGAAAAGAACGAATGACGCAGTAGTTCCTACAGCGCCTCCTGTGGAGGAGTCAGTGATTTATGATGAGACAATCCCAGCCTTTTCTGAGGTCACCAGGGCTTTCCTTGAGCTACCACCAACCAAAGAGGAGGAGATCTGGAGAGAAGGGGATGAGGTGGACAGTTCCATACGTGTGATTCCCTTGGACGTGGTTCTGGGAAGGAGATCAGAAGAAGAATGCATGGAGGAGACACAGACAATTGGTGATGTGAAACAAGGGAATGTACAGCAAACTACAGAATCCCTAGTTAGAAAAACCTGCATGGAGACTGAATCAGGACAGGGTGGAACAGAGGTTGTAGATGTTCTAGAAGATTTTGAGGTAGATGTAGAAGAGGTTGAAAGATTGGTAAAAGTACCAGAAAATATTGAGGTGGTTGTACAAGTACTAGATAACGTTGAAGAGATTTTAAGAGTTCCAGAAAATGTTGAAGCAGTTGCAGAAGTACCGTTAAATGATGAGGAGGTTGTAGAAGTACCAAAAAATGTTGAAGATGTTGTAAGAGTTCCAGAAAGTAGTAAGGATGTTGCCGAAGTTCCAGATAATATTGAGGAGATTGTACAATTGCCAGAAAATCTTGAAGCAGTGGCAGAAGTACCAGAAAATCTTCAAGCAGAGGTAAAAGTACCAGAAAATGTTGAAGCAGTTGCAGAGATTCCAGGAAATGTTGAGGTTGTTGTAGAACTACCAGGAAATGGTGAGGTTGCAGAAGTACCAGGAAATGTTGAAGATGTTCTAAAAGTTCCAGAAAATAATAAGGATGTTGTCAAAGTACCATATAATATTGAGGAGGTTGTACAATTGCCAGAAAAGCTTGAAGCAGTGGTAGAAGTACCAGAAAATCTTGAAGCAGTGGTAGAAGTACCAGAAAATGTTGTAGATGTACCAGAAATATTTAAAGAGGTTGTAGACATACCAGAAAGTGTTGAGGTGGTTGTAGAAGTACTAGATAATGTTGAACAGGTTGCAGAAGTAACAAACAAAATTAAGGAGGTTGTAGATGTTCAAGACAAAATTGAGGAACTACCAGAAAAGAATGAACTGGTGGTAGAAGTTGCAGAAATGTTTGACAGCATTGTAAAGGTTTCAGTAAATGCTAACGAGATTGTAGAATTTCCAGAAAACACTGTGGAGCTTGTTGATGTTCATGAAAACACTGAGGAGCTTGTAGAAATTCCAGAAAATCATGAACATGTCATAGATGTTCCAGAAAAGGTTGAGGAGCATGTGGAATTTCCAGCAGAATATCCAGTGAGTAAAGAACTGTCCAAGACAGAAGAGATTATAATAGAAGTTAAGAGCTCCTCTGTAGAAGAAGAGGAAACTGTAGACCCCTTATGGAAGGAGAAACCTTTAGAGGTGATTAAATCTGTAGGAGAGGAGCCTGCATCTAGGAAAATCAAGAAGTCAGATATACTAGAGGGTGCAGAGGAGACACTAAATTTAGAGGTGATTGCAGAGGTACCCGAAGTAGAAAATTCATCTAAGGCGGAGTCAATAGAGGATGTTGTCAGTAGAAATGAAGTAGTAGACTTTATTGATGCTGTGGACACAGGGAAGTCATTCAGCAAGATGGGAAATCCTGAGGAGGTTAAGAGCACTAGAGCCCAAGATAGTCATGGGAAAAGTAGCGATCCTGGAGTAGTAGAGAGTTTAGAACTGGAGGTTAGGTTGCCAGAGATACAGACAGTCAAAGACACGATTTCAATCCCTCTCGTACCTCTGGAATTAGCGGCTTCAGAGACCTTGGAAGATACAAGAGCGCCGAGCAGTCTTAGAAAAGCAAGCAGTAGAGCAAGGTCAGATGATCTTACAATATAACTAACATGGTTACCTGGACTAAAACATAGAAAACGTTAAGGAACAATCTTAAGGAACAATAACCAGTATTTTTGTTTGTATTTTTCATTTCATCTCAATGAAACTCTTTGTTCATTAGAGGCATATTTCTGATCTGCATGTTCTGTGTATCCTGAGGTCCAACATTCAAAAACAATTGTTAGATCATGTTTAACTGGATTCTAGAGCAATCATTATTAATATTTTTATACCTAATATACTGTACCTACTCTAATCAACAACATTATTTACTTCTTTATGTTATTTTTAAAATTAATATATATTTTTATTTATTACTAATACTACTACTACTAGTACTACTACTACTACTACTACTACTACTACTACTACTACTACTAGTAGTAGTACTACTACTACTACTACTACTATTACTACTAGTACTACTACTACTACTACTACTACTACTATTGCTACTAGTACTACTACTACTACTACTAGGAGGAAGAAGTTATTTTCACTTTTTATGGCTTACACTAATTAATTATATATTGGAATGAGTGACCTCAGACTATTTACATGCCATCTAGGAGATTTCTTAAAGGAATTACACTTTACAGGTGAGGTACAGACAGGTGATCAATTGCAGGGGAAAAAACAACAACATTTCGTCATTTAGTAATGTGTGGGGCCATGGCATCGATTCTACAAATCCACAAGATATTCACTCAGTTGCTGTGTTGATGATGGAGAGCTCGCCAAAATTTCTCACAAGTATTCAGGCTGGATAATGTGATGAATGTGAAATTCATAGAATATGATTTACACCATTCTTTGCCCTGCTGATGAGCACACTGGTCAGACCAAATCATCAGAGAAAGCTCCATCCATCCATCCATGATGGTATATATCCATCCATCCATCCATCTTCAACCGCTTACTCCTTTATCAGGGTCACGGGGAACCTGGAGCCTATCCCAGGGAGCATCGGGCACAAGGCGGGGTACACCCTGGACAGGGTCCAGTCCATCGCAGGGCACAATCACATACACACTCACACACACATTCATACACTACGGACACTTTAGACACGCCAATCAGCCTACCATGCATGTGTTTGGACTGGGGGAGGAAACCGGAGTACCCGGAGGAAACCCCCGACACACGGGGAGAACATGCAAACTCAGCACACAACTGTGTACAGATTTATATTGACGGGAATGGACAAGTGGACACACACCATGCCAAATACAGCAGCAGAACAGAGACACCTTTAATTGGTCACCTATCTGAACTGGTCATCTCTTTAAATAACTTCTTCATTGTTATGTCTTTGAAAAGTAGTTAAGGTGATGTACCTCTTATCGCTTATTATCTAAACATCCTCAACGAAAGGTACTTACTCAATCTGCTTGGTTAAGCCGGTAGTCATGCCACCATGACATCCATTACAACACACTTATCGTGTCTTTATAAGTACAGTAAGTGTATACAGGCAGAATCATATTCAATACAATTATCCATGAAACAAATTTTCAGTCAGCACCTGAATGATTTTTAACACCTGCAGCAAATGAAAAAGAAAATATTTACTGACAGGAAAGAAAGCTCATCATTAGATTTATATTTGATTTGATTTACTGACCACGTTAAAGGCATTTAAAGGAATAAACCCACTTAAGAAACGCTTTGTAAAGTCTCGATCAGATAGTCAGCTGGTTAGCTAGCTTAGCTAGGACACAAACGAGTGGCTAATTTGCTACTAACTAACCAGTATATAAAATGCTTTTGTCTTAGCATTTAATTCGCATAATATGAATTGACTGATTATTCCATTACATTCGAAAAGGAGTAAGCGGTTGAAGATGGATGGATGGATGGATATTCCTACATCATGGAACATTTGATTTCATTCCTAATCATTGGTCCATTGGATAGTTGGAGGTATTCCCACCACCCCACGCCCTCCTCTCCTGTCCAAAACACTTGACATAGCATAATCTTCAACCTGATCTCTGACTGATGTGAATTTTACCTACTAGAGGGTGCAGGACAATTAATTTTTTTCTCAAATAAAGAACAGTTCCAAAGAATAAAGTAATTACGAGTTTTTGATTTATATCCATAAATCATAACATCACTTGTTAGCTGTCTATGGTCTGTCTGTAAAGTTTTGGTGTAAATCAAAGTATAAAGGCCTAACACCATCTTCCCCAGCCTCTTTAAATTGGCTCAGAAAAGCTTGTTATACGTACTAACCTGGAAAAAGAATCATTTATATGCTTTATTTATTGTTCATTTCTGTATTATTCACTCTTAATTGCGTGTGTGTGTGTGTGTGTGTGTGTGTTAAATCTGATTTATGCAGCTAAGGTTGTGTACTTTCTGAGCCTATGCATATCTCTAAAGTAGTGAATGCAACTCTGTAGAAATACAAAGAAATATTTTGCTGCAAAGGTGTAAAGAAAAATAAACAACCTCATCGCTTTCAAATCAGGCCAGACTACAGAAAACACAGAGAGTCTTGGTTCATCTGATATTATTCATAAGCATTTTTCATCCCAACGTATTCTTTGTCTAGGGAAAAAAAACTTAGTCAGTGCTGATGAAAACATCTTACTTGTAGTGTATTTGTAACAACTGGGCCATTCGAAGAGAAAAAGCCCTGTAGAGGGTTCTTAGAACTCACCCAAAATAGCCGAGAAACATGGAGACTTAACCCAAAATAGCAGTGTATTATGCATCTCAAACATGACTGCTTTAACGAGGAAGCATCTGAGAATAAGATGATTTATCAGTACACGGTCATCCAGAAATGATACGGCGTGTGTGTATAGTAACATTCTGAGCAGAATATGTTATGTAGACAGCTTTTAGGTTGGATAGCGGTGGAATTGCCGGTGCTGAGCTACTCATGAGTTGATGGAGATGTTGGAGATCCTGGTCCTTTCTGCTCTCCGGACCTGCATGATCGGTCTCGGAGGTCCTACTTCTGGATG
>JAFFST010044861.1:1505-15576 GCA_022414735.1 Noturus placidus | reverse complement strand
GGAAACAACTGAAGTATCAATCTGCTTTTGCTGCAGATGTATAATTTTCATTAGAGCGCTTCTTAAAATCGGGAAATCAAAATCATGCTTCGATGTAGGTCTTGTTCAATTAGGAAACAAAAATAGTACGCATCGACAATTTTAACCCTTTAAACTCAGCTTATTCACCTGATCAGTTATTCATGAAACCCTAACCCTAACCCTTCAGAGAATAATTAATAATAATAATAATAATAATAATAATTCCTGTAAAGCTGCTTTGAGACAATGTCTATTGTAAAAAGCGCTATACAAATAAAATTGAATTGAATTGAATTGAATTAATAATAATAATAATAATAATAATAATAATAATAATAATAATAATAATAATAATAATAATTGTCATGGGGTATGATCTTGACAGGCTCAGGGTGAAGAAAAAACCTACCCAAATTCACTAAAAATAACACGTAGCATGAAGGGGATGAAGGTGAGCGCTAATTTAGCGATATTCTTCCGGACAAGATAATGCAATCAGCAATGTTATTATGTGATGATGTTATTTAAGCAACACTGCAGTTATACTGAATTTAGTATAACGGCACGATAGCGAGTGTGATAGTGCTTACATACAACCGTTCTTGAAACAAGAAATGAACGTATATGTGATCAATACAGACTCATTGTCATTATACACCGTTACAGCCATACACTGTTCAGTTATACAGATCAGTTCAGTATTTACTTAGCAAACTAGTAGCTAGCGTATCAATGATTTTATTCAACCACTTTTACGTGTATATATACAGTAGGACATTTTAGACATCTCTTGCTAACGGCACTTCTAAATTGGTTAAATAACGATGGCTAATTCCAGTAACAACGTTAAGTCTTGTTAGGGTATCTTGGCAAGCTGAGGCAAGCATTTTCCACCAAAAGCTAACGCATCTTCTGCATTTTTCAGCGGAGCACGAAGCATTTATTTCTCACTGTGAGTGAGTAAATGTAAAAAAGTAAACTTTCTGTATATATAATGATAAGGAGTCTTTATTGGTCACGTATACATTACAGCACAATGAAATTCTTTTCTTCGCATACCCCAACATGTTAGGAAGTTGAATGAGAGTGCAGGGTCAGCCGTGATACAGCGCCCCCTGGAGCAGAGACAGTTAAAGGCCTTGCTCAAGGGCCCAACTGTGGCAGCTTGGCAGTGCTGAGGCTTGAACCCCCGACCTTCTGATCAGTAACCCAGAGCCTTAACAATCACGCCTCCACTGCTCTCAATGTAGCCCGGGTTCTTCCCGTCTATACTCTGTGGTAGGTATCACTTACGTGAAGTGTTGAACTACATTTACATTTATTCATTTAGCAGACGCTTTTATCCAAAGCGACTTACAAATGAGAACACACTCACACACCAATGGTAGCAGAGCTGCGTGCAAGGTGCTAGCTTGCCATCGGGGGCAACTTAGGGTTCAGTGTCTTGCCCAAGGACACTTCGGCATGGGATCACCCGGGCCGGGATTCGAACCACCAACCCCACGATTAGTGGACTAGTGGACAACCTGCTCTACCGACTGAGCCACAGCCGCCCGAACTATGACTAAGTATGTGTTCAAGCAATGCAGGAGCAAGGCCATACTCATTTTGTAGTTTTTGTAGCTCTATTTATTAAACATCAGTGTAAGAGTTAACCCTGCTGTCCAAAATTAAACTACCATCTATAGCACAAAACAGTTTAAAGGCATTTTCCTTCCTAAGGTGTTATATCCTGGTGTGTCCGTCAGGGGGCACTATTGAGCCATTATGACTTGTATGCAGACTTTGTTTACCTCCATCTGAGTCCTCTCCTCCGAAGTGATGTCTGTAGCAGAGCAGCAGCTCGATCCTGTAGCATTTATACACAGAGAGGAGCAGAACAAGCAGCAGCAAAATGGCTCCTAATCCACCAGCCAGCTCCATCGTATACATCAGCTCAACTGGGAGGGAAACAGTAGAACAAAACGTGACACAAGCCATTAGCTAGAACACAGAACATGCTTTAACTCGTGCTGTTTTTAATCTCCTGGATTGTTTGAAATGCGACCCTTGTTAAGGTTGTCACGTGGGTGGTAATTTATCCATGCAAATATTATCAATTCAAATGCAGATAAAGATCATTTATAGAACAGGATTACACTGACTAGCATGTATTACGGAATGAAAACGACACGAGAAAGCTTCTGCATTGTGAAAGGGATCTGAAGAAGACACACAAATAAAGCGTCAAAGAACCTCAGCCTCATGGTTCAAAAGTTCACAAAAGGAGCTACACATTTCAGTCCCTTAGACTTGAGTAAAGTGTTGTAATGCTCATCAGTGCGCTGTACGTGTATGCACAAGTCGAGAGCGGAATATTTCAGATCTCCTGACACCATCTCTCCATCTGAAGCGGGAATGAGACGCCTTCAGAGCTGCTGGTCTTAAAAGGGAACGTTAAATGCTAATGCTTGCCTGAAGGAGACCTGCAGGAAGGTGATAAAAAAATTAGAAATAAGAAATATATATTTATATATATGTATGATATATATTTTTTTAAAATACCGCGTTTGCTGATCTGGATGCTGGCTTGTCGTCTTCCGTTCCCGTTCTCAGCGTAACAAGAGTAATTGCCCAGATCTCCCTCTTCTAATGAATCTATAGTCAACGTGATGGACATTTCCTGTTCTCCTAGGTGCTCTCTTATGGTCCTGTTAACAGAAAAACCCAAGACATCAGCGACACTCAGCAATGGATCTTGCTTGGGATAAATTTGGATGAAGCTTTAGAGCATTCATTCATTCCAACCAAGCAGGAGCCACACCTGAGTCTATTGAAAGCCAAGATCAACCGATTAAACAGGTGGAAGCAGGTGTGGTGTCTGCTTGGTTGGAATGAAAACCTGCAGCCACACCGGTCCTTTCCAAATAAGATTGGACACCCCTGGTTTAGGCTGAGTTTATGTTGTGGTGACCAGGGTTGTAGTTTAAGACCTTTTCTCTTCCACTTTACTGCGCACTATTGTTTGTCTTAATAAAGCATTCAGTTAAAACCTTCACACTGCTGAACAGCTTGCTCAGGGAACCTTACAAAATGCCGATTTTGTCGGCCTAGAATTAATGGCAAATATATTTTTTTGCGTTATTAATCTAATTTCGCACTCACATTTCCCCGTATTAACCAAAGACAATCAATGGCGAATTGATTCTGTTCCTGCCAAGAAAACCACTTTGCAAATCATTAATTACTGTTTGTTATGGTTGTTGCCACGCAGGTTGATTGTATAAGCTTTCTCAGATAGCACACGGGTTTTGTAAAGTGGGTATAACGGATAATTTACGGTTAGTGTCTGATGACTGATGAGGTTCTGAAACATAATGGGCATCAAGGGGCCAAACCGATACCATTGTCCTTTTCACACCAACAATACAAGTCAATACTGGGAGTCTAGCAAAAAGCTGCAGGATGAACTTTATATCCAGTCGATGTTTGAACGATACCATGATGTCTGATGTCTTCAGATGCATTGGTTTCAAAATAGAAGCAGTCTGTTAGTTATAAAGCTGTCAGGTGTCTCCTACCTGTTCGGAGCAATTAGAGTAAACATGAGACTGAACAGACAGTATAATCCTCCTTAATATCTTTAATTAATCCGTAATATGCGGGACCATTTGTCTGTCAGGTAAAGTGGAAACACTGCTAGGTCAGGCAGCAAAATAATCCAAATGCTTAGGCACGCCAGAATGGTTGAACAAGATTAAATAGTTTGACAGTTGCTTATTTAAATCAAGATCTCGCTGAGATCGCATGACATTACATGTAATGAGGAACTCGCGCTTAAAAAGCCACAAATGTCACAGAAATATTACCTTTTTCCACATTGGGGAATTCACAAATGTCACGGACAATTACATTACACATGGGGGCATTCGATTTGCATAATTTATCATACTAAATAAATACACACACACACACACACACACACACACACACACACAAAATGAATATTTTTTTTACTTTTATTAAAATCGGATTTTGGTTAACATTGGGAAAGATCCAGTATCCAAAGTACGGGTGAATAAAAACATCGAATAGAAGCATGTTTCTATTTACGGTACGTCGCTAAAAGCCTCTACTTACGGCTAGTCGTACCAAACCTATAATGAGAACCCACTGCCTCGTCAATGCTTGACAGCAATATTGTCGTTTTTAACCACATCTATTCAACACCCTTCACATAATCTTAGACTGGAAGAAGTTTGTGTTTATTACAAGCCTTTGGCAATGTAAGAAACATTCCGTCAGAAGATATCAAGAAAATGACATCAGGGTAAGATGAGCTGAGGTCCGGCGCTACGATGAGTTCCGAACTCGAGAAGCAGGAGCAGTTCGAGATAAATGACCTTTTTATTGGTGCACTCATAAGCTACCATGTGAGAATGAAGTAAAGCGGAGGTCTTTAACAGGGGGTCCGCGACCCCTAGGTGGTCCACGGAGGTACTGCATGGGGGTCGCGAAGGTTTTGGTACCAGTTTGATATAACACAATTTCATACAATATGTATAATTAGGGGGTCAGCGCTCCATCTCGCCATCAGTTTGGGGGTCCTTGGCCTGGAAAACATTGAAGACCCCTGAAGTAAAGCATAGAAGCTATCTTTATCTGTTGTATGGTGGGTTTTTTTTTTTTTTTTGTTTCTTTACATAGTGGTGCTGAGATAAGATGAGTCACCTGGCTCAGTGCTAGCTGACTCACGGACACAACTATGGCCTGTACAGCACGAACACTATAATATTCCAAATTAACTTAACACCTTGCCTTATAACTCTTCTATTCGGAGTACTGAAAGACATTGTATCGGAAATATTCTTTGGAAAAAATAACAAGTCAAAATAAAGCATTTAGGTGGATGTTGTGTAATACTGCTTTTGTGTTCTTTTTGCCAAGATCCCCCCCCCCACACACACAGGAAGTCTATTTCACTGATGTTTTATTATTATTATCATTATTATTTTATTTCTTTTGGTGTGTGTGTAAAGCTTATGTTGTTTGCTAAAATCTAAAATGGCTCTAAGGTAAATAAATAAATAATGCTGAACAATTATGGCTTCATTTCTTTGTATTTAAAGCGATTCAACACAGGCTTAACGTCCTCAATCTCATCTTATTCACCTTCCCGACTGCGTATAACTCACGAAACCATTTGTGAATTGTTATCAGATATATTTAAAAACACCGTCACTACCACAAGTTCCACACGGGTGGAAAATCCGTAAATAGAACCCGTATGCTTCTGAGATAAAGGCTGTCCCAGACCTTATCTTAGCCACATTTAAAGGCAGCCTCACATGGATCCTCGACAGAGAGGCTGCTGCTATTATAGAAAAATATTTGACAAATGTACGTTAACTTCCTGTCTCATAAATGTCTTTTCATAAATGATTACATGCTTGTCGGTTAGTCATTCATTTCATTTCATTAAGCTAGGGCGCATAAAGCAACCTGGAGAGCAGTGAATGTACAGCATCTCGTGAACAAGTTATATTAATCAGCTCACTATTTACGTTGTGTCTTTATCTAAGGACAATGCAATATCATGAACAGTTCCTTTTTGCTTAAACGTCATCCAGTGAGATCTTGAAGACGTAAAAGGCTATGTGTGCGGTATAGGAGGTACAGGAAGTACATTCATCCATCCATTCATTTTCTGTACCGTTTACAGGAAGTACAAGATTTAAAAACAACAACAACAACAAAAAAACAACAACACAAGTGTAACATCATGATGTCATAAATGTGAAAATGTAATAAGCTGAGTCACATATCAGTGACAGACCACTTGTCCTCTTTTCCTGCTGCTCAAGGCTGTTGGGGATATGGCATACGCTGCTGAAGGGAAGGTCATGGCCGACACTGCCAAAGCTGAGAACTCACCCACTTTCCCTTCTGCTAACTGCCCTGAGCATGTTAGCACCCAGCAGGCCAGCGACCTGATGAGGCCGCCTGCCCATTGTGGGAAAAGAAAAGTCAGGCATGACCTGACAGATAATCTTATGAAATCAACTCTATTCTAAAGCATCCTCTAAACTGATTTCTGATTGGACAGGAGCAACGGATATCAATAAGAAAGATACATCTGATGACTACACGCGATGGATTGTGGTGTTTCTTCACGGTTGTGTGATCTGCAGTGTTTTCTTACTGTATTTAGTGTGTGTAGCTAATTAGCTGCACTATTAATATACGATGCATTGTGTAGGATATTATACTGAATGGAAGCAGTGGTGGCGTGGCGGTTAAGGCTCTGGGTTACTGGTCAGAAGGTCAGGGGTTCAAGCTGCCACTGTTGGGCCCTTGAGTAAGGCCCTTAACCCTCTCTGCTCCAGGGGGCGCTGTATCACGGCTGACCCTGTGCTCTGACCCTGTGCTCTTACATGTTGGGTTATACGAAGAAAAGAATTTCGCTCTGCTGTAATGTATATGTGATTAATGATAATCAATTAGTAATTAATAGTAATTAATAATTGTAATACGCTCATTTGGTCTAGTGCTCTTGTTTAACAATCTCTACTTACAGTAAGTGTGTGATCTGCTGTAGAAATGGTATAAGGTCTGATCTGTGTCACTGCATCAGCTGATTTGTGCCATCACCTGATATCACTCTCACGGATGCGGCTCTGGTCCATGTCCTCGATGAACTTCTCTCCCTTCATCCAGTACACGAGTGGGCTGACGTCGCCGCTGTAGCCGAAGAACGCTCGGCACGTCAAATTGACCGAAGCTCCTGCCGAGGGCACGCAAAGACACATTTAGCATTCACTCACACGCACTCAAGAGTCACATAAGACCTGTGCAGAGTGGAGTCAACATCAAAGACATCATGCTTATGAGACCAGTGGCATGGATGATGGAGGAGGTTCTCTAAAGCACCTCATAAGTCCCAAAGGTGCCTCCAAATGATTACAATTCCCAATGTCTTTTATGCCGCGTTGTTCTCGCTCATATTTCCAATTTTTGTTCGCAATGCACCGAGATTAAGCTCAGTTGTAATGTGCTGAGGTGGAGAAGTCTACGCTTCAGAACTTAAGCACTCAGGTGTTACACACTTGTCTAATGAGGTCAAGCTCCGCAGCTCATTAGAGACACAGTGTAGAAAGCTTCTTTTAGACTGGCAAATTAGATTTTTTTTTTTTTTTCCCCAAATGTCTTCTATGCATCTGATGTTTCCCTTCAATTCTAATCTGCAAAAACCTGCATCTAAGCTGAACTTTCAAGTCTGGGCCAATTTTCACATTCCTTTAAGATCTCGGAGCACATAAATCCATAGCATCAGCCACTGAAGTACTCACTGTACAGGGTGTCCCCAAAAGTCTCCATACATACGGGACAAATGAACACTTTTTAGCAAAACGTCTTCAGAAATATTTCATATTTAGTTTATATGCTCCATACATAATAGCCCAACTCCTTTGACCAAAGCAGAACGTACTGAAATCATTCTCACGGCCGGATCGCAAAACCGTCACAAGTTTGAGACGGACTTTAACCGGAAACATTGCGAGAACATCACACATGATGATATCACTGCTGCCAAACGTATTAGCGAATTCAAATAGACTGGAAGTGTTGTTGAACAACCGAGAAGAAGAGGACGCCCACGCACATCCACTGACGAAGACACGACCGACGGGTCCTGCCAAACGTGTATGGTGCCCTATATACGGAGACTTTTGAGACACCCTGTATATATTCAATACATACAATTAATAACCGCTGTTGGAGTGAAACTGGATACTAAACTCATCCGACACATCCTGAGCTCATCGATGCGTCAGACAGACGCGCATGCATTTTCAATCCGCCACCCAATGCCCCCGCACCCCTCCATCCGCTCCCCGCTCCCCTGGGATACAATATTATGTGTCAGCAGTGATGTCAGGAGCATCGATATGATATGTACAGTACAGAAGCAGTGTTCAGATCTCACTGGGCCCATCAGGGGCCCAACCTGCCACCATCACTTACACCTCTAGTCAGCTCGGTGACAAGCAGACTCTCATTAAAACTCTTCTCTCCTGCTATATGGTCTAAAAATCTTGACTCGAATGCTTCGGCGAGAACAGGCCTGTATATTCTGGATGGATTTAAAATCTATATAACTTTTTTTTTTGCTTTCAGAACAGCTTTCTTTCTTTCGCGAGACATTCGAGCGAGGCACGCTGTAGCATTTTAAAGTATTCAATCACACTTCCGGACAAGTGTTTTCTTCTCTCTTTGTTCTAATGGCAAATGAACACACTGAAATATAAGCTAATCCTCTTAATGTCCTAGCATATTAGTCGGTTATTCATCTTAAGGCCTGTGATTTGGTAAATACAGTACAAAAAGGTGTGTAGTTCGGCAAGACATGGATCTCGAGAGAGAGATGATCTGGATTACTCGCTTATTTCTAAGATCAGGTTTAAGTTCGACCGGTCGTGAACATACACGCTGTTGGAAATACACCACCAGCAGCTCATGCTTGCTAACTCGACTTGCTATAATAATATAAACATGATTATAGGCTGAGCAAGTTAATCATTTGAATGTTCAGTATACTGTAGATACAGGATTATTCGGCTCGGATATTTATTAGTTAATGTATAAGTTGACTAGCTATAAGGCAAACCACAGGTTTATATTTAAGTACCCATCATAGCAGGGATTCATTGTTGTTTCTAATTAACAAGGACTCGTGGACACGCACAATAATGTGCTGGTAATTAACCAAGAAAGATATGGGGAAATATCTATAAGGAGACATTTATTTATTCATATTTATTTAACAATAGCAGAAGGAGTCTCAGGAAGTGTTCAGGAAAGACGGCTTTTTCGGCTTAACAGGAACATTTTTCTGTCGTTAACTTCAAAGGAGTCTAAAAAAAAAAGAGAGGTGAGGGGATGAATGTTACAGCTGTTGACGTTGTACAACATTACAGCTGTGTCTCAGTTGGTAGAGCGGGTTGTCCACTAATCCACTAATCGTAGGGTTGGTGGTTCGAATCCCGGCCCGGGTGATCCCATGCCGAAGTGTCCTTGGGCAAGACACTGAACCCTAAGTTGCCCCCGATGGCAAGCTAGCATTTGTAAGTCGCTTTGGATAAAAGCGTCTGCTAAAGGAATACAATTAAATGTAGCTATAAATGGATAAAAAGTACACATTGTTCTTACATAAATTAAAACCGTTTGGCGCATGCCGTTATTGGAAAAGAATCAACGTTTGATCCACATCTTATCATTAATTATTGGAATAATCCATCCATCCATCCATCCATCCATCCATCTTCTACCGCTTACTCCTTCTCAGGGTCACGGGGGAACCTGGAGCCTATCCCAGGAAGCATCGGGAATAATATTAATTATTATTATTCTTAAACGTTAATCCATTGTCTTGACTTGTGAAACGTAACTTTTTGAGTTGAAACGAAGGTTATCTTCGAGTCGAATCCCCTCACGTGGCAGATGAACCTTCGTTTCGAAGTTTAACCGCCTGAAATATTTGACATTGATGACATGTTTTACAATGTTGACTTTACATTTACGTCATTTGGCGGACGTTCTTATCCAGAGCGACTTACATTTATCTCATTTAAACAGCTGAGCAGTTGAGGGTTAAGGGCCTTGCTCAAGGGCCCAACAGTGGTAGCTTGGCAGTGCTGGGGCTTGAACTCACAACCTTCTGATCAGTAACCCAGCGCATTTAACCACTGACCCACCACTGCCCCTTACATTATTCTTCACCTGGCATTTCTGTACTGTACATGCCTGCATTTCCCTCCACAAACACACTGGGTATTGGTCTACATGTGTGTGTGTGTGTGTGTGTGTGTGTGTGTGTAACTATGAAACCCTAACCCTAACCCTATGAAGCAGCATACGCACCAATGTTGGCAGTACTTCGGTAACCAGAGAACACAGTAATTAAATGTGTGAAACTAGAATCTACTTCCTTTCCAGCACTGCTGTTAGACCAGCACAGCTTCCACATGTATTTTATGAAGGATACGTTTTAATTAACTCCTCGTTAATTAAACCCAACATACAAACCAAATCTATAAGCTTGAGGTGCAGCAGCTGCTGTAGAATAATGGGGAATAAGATTACTATTTCTGCATTGTCTTGCCTTCTTATGCGCAAATCAATCCGGCAGCAAATGCATTTTTACGTTAAAAACATGGTTATTATTATTATATGATTATTATGATTATTCTTATTGTTATTATTCATGTATTACTAAATATAAGTAGGAATACGTGGTCGATATTTTTCTTTATTTACTCGTTATTTACTGTACTTAAAACAGACAGAACAAATATGAAATGCTGTGGATCAGTGAAAAGCTCCCCTCTATAGCTCCTTTCCACAACTATTTCACATTCATTCAACTATGTCCACTCACACGACGCCAGACTCAGAAACACAGCACTACAATCACCGAGCGACAATGCCACATTCACCTCGTCAGAATTGCTGTAATTGAAAGTTCCTGAGTGGGTAAAAATAAATAAATAAATAAATAAATAAATAAATAAATAAATAAATAAATAAAAAGAAGATGCATTTCCATCAACCTCCAAGTGTTAATGCTGAC
This sequence comes from Noturus placidus, assembly GCA_022414735.1. Classification (NCBI taxonomy): domain Eukaryota; kingdom Metazoa; phylum Chordata; class Actinopteri; order Siluriformes; family Ictaluridae; genus Noturus; species Noturus placidus. Next base: position 4,946 of record JAFFST010044861.1, on the reverse strand, counting down.
AATTTGGCGAATGGTGTTCTTTTTCTCCTAGGGTTCACTAAACAATTTAGCTCACCTCTTAATGAGAAAGCCCAATAATAACGAGGCTAATGACAGCCATCTTGAATTTCTATCCATCGCGTAGCCTACAGCGTGTGAACTCATTCAGTCAGAAGAATGAGAAGTCTTCCATTTCTCCCAAGTTCTCCCATATGACTTATATGTCTTTTAAGCCCATCACGCATAGTGCGTACACGTATGAACCATCAATTTAAAGGATATTGATAGGAAACGATGAGATGTAAATCACCTCCAAATTGCTTGAGGCAATTCCTTTAACTTAGAATAAATCATCATCCTGATCTCTCTAGTATATAAAAAGAAGTGTCTCTTTTTCAGGAGACTGTATTTTAGAGAGTATGTGATTGTGCCCTGTGATGGACTGGCACCCTGTCCAGGGTGTACCCCGCCTTGTGCCCGATGCCTCCTGGGATAGACTCCAGGTTCCCCGTAACCCTGAAAAGGAGTAAGCGGTTGAAGATGGATGGATGGATGGATGGATTTCGTAAAATCCAAATAATCTGTACAGATCTTTATTGGAAAAGTTTTAAACAATGTTTTTCACGCTTGTTCAATGAACCGTAAACAATTACTGCACATGGACCTGTGGGACAGTCCTTAAGACATGAACAGTTTACAGGTGCTCGGTGATTAAGGTCACAGTTACAATCACTCAGGACACTAAAGAGACCTTTCTACTGACTCTGAAAAACACCAGGAGAAAGATGTTCCTGCTGACCTGCGTGAACATGCCACTCCCATTTACTGCAGGGAGACATGAGGACTGCAGATGTGTCCAGAGCAATAAACTGTAATGTCTGTAATGTAAGACGTCTAAGACAGGGAGACAGGAAGGACAGCTGATCGTCCTTACAGTGGAAAATTACATGTTAGCGTGTGTCCCTCCAGATGTGATTGAGAACTTGTAAATGCCTTGGTGGAAGAGTGGAGGAACATTTCACAGCAAGAACTGACCGATCTGGTGCAGTCCATGAGGATGAGATGCACTGAGGTACTTAAAGCAGCTGAACGTTACACCAGATACTGACTGTTCCTTCTGATATCGACCTCCACTTTGTTCAGGGACTATTTATTCCATTTCTGTTCCTCAAACGTCTCTGAAACTTCTTCAGTTCACGTCTCAGCTGTTGAATGTTTTGATGTTAATACAAATATTTACACGTGAGAGGACGTTTCTTCTGTTGGAAGGTCCGTCCATCTTCCATGCTGCTTGTCCTACATCGTTCATGGGGAGCCTGGAGCCTATCCCAGGAGACTCAGGGCACAAGGTGGAGAACGCCCTGGATGGGGTGCTAACCGATCGCAGGGCACAATCAGACACTATGGACAATTTGGCTAAAATGCCAATTAGCCTACAAAACCTGTTTACTCTAAGGAAACCACCTAAGCACAGCAAGAACATGCAAGCTCTAAACACCCAGGCCAGAGCTGGGATTCGAACCCACAACCCACAGGTTTGAGGCAAGCACGCTAACCACTAATCTCATAGAGCACCATTTTCACCATGTTCTTACATTATTGATCAACTCATTGTAACATCATGTGACAGACATTGACAAATTGGAAAGATAATCAGGCAGGCTGCGGCTCAGTCGGTAGAGCGGGATGTCCACTAATCGTAGGGTTGGTGGTTCGAATCCCGGCCCGGGTGATCCCATGTTGAAGTGTCCTTGGGCAAGACACTGAACCCTAAGTTGCCCCCGATGGCAAGCTAGCACCTTGCATGCAGCTCTGCTACCATTGGTGTGTGAGTGTGTCTCATTTGTAAGTCGCTTTGGATAAAAGCGTCTGCTAAATGAATGAATAAATGTAAATGTAAATGTAATCACATGAACATGGGTGGAATGTTGAAGAATTATAACCACAGAGTTTGCTTAGTGATCTCTGTTATAACACAGACCCATGCAGCTATGTAGGATACATAATGTAGCCATGAGGGGGAGCTTGTACTCCTCACTGAGGTTTGTTAACTGTGGCTATAGTGTGTGTGTGTGTGTGTGTGTGTGTGTGTGTTTTGTGTGTGACATGCCAGTAATTCTCTGTGTGCTAAAGACTTTGCTGTCTGTTCTTCGCTCCATTTACCCACACCACAGCCACTGCACTGACTGAGCAAACTCAAGTGAAAAGCTCTGGATTTTCACTTAACCGTATAACACACACCACAGACACCCACAAGTGCTCTTATGCGCAAAACAATTATGCACTCATTACATTAGACAAGGAAGGAAGAGAAACTAAGGGGGAGAAAGAAACAAGAGAAACAAAGAGCACGGGATGGGGGTGGTGTAGATAGAACACCATCCCTTTTGCTTCACTGACTGCAGTCTGGTTCAAAAGGCTGTGATATTTTCTTCTCTCTCTCTCTCTCTCTCTCTTGCTCTCTCGCTTTCTATTCTCTTCTCCCTTTGTTCCACAGCCCTGCCCCTCAATAGGAAGCTTTAATTAGCTGTAAAGAATTGCACTCTTGCGAGCAGGTACTCTTCCACTCCTCCTTTCATGCTCTGTCGTCCGCTGATCCCTTCTTTCTGATGACATAATAGAGTCCCTGTCGCAGCCCGCTTTACTCAGCTTCGACATATCGAGTAATAACCTCAATATTGGCCAGGTGAATGGGGAACATAGGCCCACTTTAGCTCCCATTCTAAAACACACACCCACTGCTCTTTTCTCGCTAAGTACCCTGCAGCTCTTCTCCATAGCTGGAATGGAAGACGAGATGCCCCACGCACAGGCAGACATCATTTCCCTGGGGAATCAGCTTCAATCTCTAAGATGAATCTAAAAGTCAGTGTAATATAAGCACATCGGCGGGCCATTTCCCGTAGGCATTCAACCCACAGCCTCTTTAGCTCCCTCACTCACTCTCTCATTCTCCTATTTTCTCCCTCGCTCATAAACCCCCCCTCCCCCCCTAAACCACCCACCCACCCAACTCGTTCTCTCTCTCATTCGTCTCTCAGTAGGCCTGTCATCAAACCCTAGCTTCATGCGGGGAATTGAGCAGCGGGAGACCAGTCTCATACCACTCCATCCTAGTGCTCTAGATATGTTACACGGATTGTGTTGGTTTTAACAGAACTGGCGTTCATTGTTTGCAGCCTCTCTTTGTGCATCACTTTATTTACTTTTGCTTAAGAACGGGGGCCCAGCTGAGGTCCCATCTGCACTGCGGCTTCGCACACAGAAGCAGCAACAACAAGGACACAGTAATTACTATGGGCTGTGCTTAATTGTAATTTTTACCTGCCAGGTTGAATCCAGGCAGTCACTATATCTTGAAGTCAGTTTAATGATTTTTTTTCCGCCATTCGTAATTAAAGACATATGGGCTTTTGGGTGTTTAAAAAATATATATATAAAAAATTTACGCACTATCTACAG
>JAFFST010044858.1:17641-28073 GCA_022414735.1 Noturus placidus | reverse complement strand
GGGCCATGATGGTTTGGATTTTTTTTCACCTTTAATAATAAACACCTTCATTTACAACTTGCATTTTGTGTTTACTTGTGTTGTCCTTGACTATTGTTTAAATTGGTTTGATGTTCCGAAACACTTAAGTGTGACAAACATGCAAAGGAACAGGAAATGAGGAAGGGGGCAAGCGCTTTTTCACACCACTGTATATATATATATATATATATACACATACATACATATACACACACACATATGTGTGTGTGTTTGCAATCTATATTTTGCATTGTGGATCTGATTAAGGCCTCAACCAGATGGAAAGATTAAGCCGATGACCTCTTTCATGAACCGATCCGCTAAAACATGCCTTAGGCCTGGGGTTCTTGTTGACCTTGGTGTCATAGGGTAAGAAATGCTGCCCTACTTAATCCCTTGTCAAATGACCCCTGCCTGGGCGTTTAACATGATTTGCACTCTGTAGTCAAGCAAAACTGTCTGGGAGGAAGCTCAAGGGACATTTCAATGCATGTTGTGGAAAGTTTGTTGCAACACCACGGAGGAATTTCTAAAGCTAAATAAAATGCATCATCAAGTGTATACTGTATAGACATGATTGATTATTTACATGAGTGTATTAACAGTACAAAGGTCCCTGTAATTGTTTTTTTTTTTTTTTAGGTTTAACACAAATGCATATACAGGAGCTCAGCAATTTCAGCTTGATTTGGCAAAGACTAACGAGGGCTGACGATCTCACTAGGTACAAAAAAAATGCCTAAAATATTTGCATACATTCTGCTCATCTATTTATCCAGCTGGCTATCAAAAGGTGACGGGAATGGATGGGAATACAACAGAAGAGTCACGGTGCTAATGCTAACGTGACAAGTTGGCACGGCGGAATAGAAACACAGCTTGCTTCAATATGGGAAGTCAGAGGTCTTCCACTATAGGGCGCATATGACCGGCACTGAACCTCAAACAAGATGAAATACATTATGGGTTAACAATGCGCCATTCAAGGTCAACTAGATCATCTTAATGACTTTTTTGGTATGTTTAAAAATATCAGAAAAATACCAAGAATCTATCTATCAAATACTTTTCTTATTTATTTATTTATTTATTTATTTATTTATTTATTTAACAAAAAATAAAGCTTCGATTTCAGAGCATCATATAAAACAATGATGCGGATAGCAACTACTGCACCAGTTTCAGCCGAGCTCCCTTCCTACACATGCTCAAACGGACTAACCGGAGTTTACCGCTGAGCATCCATTACAGCTGATAACACTTATGAAACATTAAAATCGAATCTAGCTGCCAGAAACCTGATACAAATACCAGAGGTGGATTCAGCTTTCCTTACAGATAGACTATAAACGAGGATAAAAAACCTGCTTCGCCATGTACCCAAGAGATATGATGCCCTTTAAAAAACAAATCCTGAGGTGAGTTCATTTCGGTTTTTTTTAAGACCGGTTCCTTCTCTTTATATGCATTTATTATATTTACAAACTTGTCATTTTTAAATCATAAATTCAGTCATTTTTATATACAATTTATATACAATTACTGCTAATGTGATGAAAATCCATCAATCTGCATTTTACCTCCAACATAAGTTTCAGAACCATTTCTCAATTTAAAAGTAAATTCACTTCTGTTCCAAAAGGTCTCTTCCTTTCCAAAACCATAACCCTACAGATGAAGGCCTTGTTTACGATCGACACTGACATAACGGAAATCCTCTCCGGTAGTCCCAATCTGCCACAGATGCTTCTGCTTCTCCAGAAACAGCATCGTGCCTCTTGGAAGCTTTCATGGATTTCCTTCTTCTACCATTAAGTATTACGATCTTGACTTGACCTTTTGTATTCCGTGCTCACTTTTTATCCATTGGTTTTCCCCCCACGTCCCCCCCCCCCCCCCATGCTACCTTGGAGGTGACCTACAGCTAATAAACACAATTGAAAAAGAAAAGAAAACAAACAAACAAAAAAAAACCCAACTCACAATAAAGTGGTTGGCAATATGACTGCTCAATTAGGTCAAAAAGAAGCAAATCAGGTTGCACAAATATGTGAGAAGTGCTCCTTGAACTCAATTCCCTGCCAAGTCTGATGACATAATTCCAAAATAAAAGAGCAAAAGAGGCTGTCGAAAGAAGGTTGAGGACCTTTGCTCATCTGCGTCACATGGCATTACGCTGCACGGTGCTTCACAAAACATTCTTAAGTGCACCGTTGCCATCAGTCTGACAGGCAGCAACATTTTTTTAATTAGTCAATCGAGCTCTTTAATACTTCTCGTCTCTCTCCGTCTCCCTCTCTCTGAGTATTTTCCAACAGGGCCTGTCTGAAGAGCTTGATGAAGAGCGAACATCTGCTTTCAAAGGGTTCGCTCATTATTCAGAGAGAACGAAAGAGAAAGATTGAGACGGTGAGGCAGAGATACACACCTGAGTAAACAAAGAACTCTACTGTTCTCATCAATTAAGCAATCTCTGTGATTGTTCTGTTGCCTACAACACATACTGGAAGCACATGATGAAGACAAGAACAGCTGGTTCCCTTGAAGGAAAGGATCTGAAATGCAAAAAAAAAAAAAAAAAAAAGAAAAGAAAAGACTGGCAGCAAATAAACAGCCCAGCGAGTGGAAAAACAGTAAACAATAAATAAACAAAAAGCACTGCGCTTTTTGTTGTTAATGGGAAAACAGGGCAGGAAGACTAAAACTTTCGAAAACATGAGCAAAATCACTCTCCCCTGAGCCCCATCTGAGGCAAAGCACCCATCTAGACTAATGGCCTTTTGCATAATGCCATTAAGAAGCTGAAAGCATGAAATCGCTCTCTCTGGCTTGTTCTTATAGACTCTGATAAAGGATTTGGGAGGAAAACGATGCCCTTGTACGAAGAAGCTCTGTCTGTGGTTCTATTCAGAAGGCTTCTGCAAGCAAGCTAGCCTAAACCAGGGAGATTTGACAGGGTTGTCAGCGTGGGACGTTTGAGGGAAGGAAGAATAAATAAATATATAAAATTTACCCCGCAAAGCTACAGGGCTTTCCATCCCATCGTGATGTCTCATTTTTTGCTTTGCGCTTCAGTAATACACACTGAGAACGACTTCCATCAATGTCTCTCGCTCTATCCGACACTGCACTTATCATCTGACGACTAAGTAGGTACACGCGAAGACAGACTCGAGAGGAGGCAAAGATTCCAGAAGAAAGAAGCTGACATTAAAAAGACATTCAAAAAGACCATTAGTTCACAGAGAAACATAAAGGGAAGGCTGCTATAGAGGGGGTCAGGGAAGGTCGAGGCCAAAAACAGGTGCTCGTATCTGGAACCTTGACAGAGGAATTCGGGCTGGTCTTCCCCATGGGAGGCAGGCTCCGGTGCGCCTCGTCTTCTCTTAAAACACACACCGGGAGGAATGACTATGACTGTTGACCTCTCTCCCTTCCCCCCTGAGGCAGAACAGCCAGGCCAGCTGTAACATTGATCTTCCTGGGATAAAATTTCAAGGAGAAAAATAATACCAGTGTTGGCAAATGGATGGCGGGTTGTCCCACATCCGGGGGGGTCATCAGTCCACCTGGGCATCACCCGAGGACAAAGGTAAGGAATGCACAGAGAAAGAGAGGGAGGTGGGGTAGTTAATGTGCCTAGCAGGCTCCCGTCGTGTCTCTCTCCCTCTGTGGTCAGGTGAAGAGGTCATGCCTCCGGCAACACTCCTGTTTCGGAAAAGAGGCCTCTAACACATTGATCACCGGTACTCGCTCATTCATCAAGGGGGCCTCGCAGTGAGGGAGGATTTTGGAGAAACAGATTTTTAACCCTCTCTATAAATGTGCCAGTACTACCAGCCAGAAGCTCATATAAACACATACAGTGAAGGTAAGTAGTTCCACTTAAATAGGTTTTGTTGAAAATAACACGCTATTCTGCATCCAGATGCTCATGCTTCGGTCACTCTGTTAAGCAATAGGCGCTGTCTGTTCTGCTGCAATCCCTCTTACAGTCAGATGTACCAGTACAGCTATAAAAGGTTATAGCATAATAAAGCCAAGCGCTTTGTGCATCCTAAACCAGTTAAAGCTGCCTGTTTTATACACAGACTATTATCAGTAATCAGCAAGCAAATACAGAGTGAGGTGGAAGTAGGGGGCACACTCTGGCCAAGGCTGTCCAACATCCAACCCTGAGCTTGTCATGAGTCTCTGCCTCATGTCCTCTTCAGAGAGTTTGCAAATAACACACGCGGGCAAGTCCAAATCCGGCTGTAAGAACCAGTTTCAGCGTTGGGTGGTGGCATCATGCGGTAATCCACCATGTGGCAACAGGAAAAATTGATGCTTTTAAGTCTTACCAACAATTAGAGTCAGTGGCGTGCTTCGTTTAGCAAATGTTGCATCCAGCGATTGTAGCTAATTACTGATCCTTTATTTAATCATTAACTTGGAGAAAGTAACATCCTACCAAGCTTCAGGGCTGCCCTTAATCTCATGCCAGAAAAGATATGCTGGGTCAACAGGCATCTTGTTGATCTTTAATCCCACAGCGCAATAAATCAACCCCTCCATTCAGGTCCAGCAAAAAAACGTACAAACAATCTTCAGTTCACCAAGCACCTGTACCCCCTTGAAATTAAACTGCAGCGACTGAGAGTGGAGATGCATTAACCCTGGGCTGCCACAAGAACCGCATTTAAGAAGATTCAATTTCAGATCGTTCCTTCGGAAGAACAGATCCCTTCTCCAATGGCGTAGCGCTTGGGAAACAACAAGAGAAATCACTAAGCCGAAGACTATCTCGGCTCTGTCGTGGCAGACGGAGAGTTATAGAGTTCTTGTCTAATATAAGGCATTATCAGCTGTCTCTGCAAATTCTCCTATCCATCTGGATGAATAAAAGACACTGGTTGCTGTGTCAGGGCTAGGAGTGGCTGATCCATTGCTGCCTCTCCTTACCTGCCACTAAGATCCCATCCACCCCAGCAACCGATAAGCCCTATCTGCATACGCCAGATGGGCCGCCATCATTCTACCATGATGAAAAGGCCATGCATGCTATAAGAGCACAGTGGCCTGTTTACACCTTCAGGCACCTACCCCACAAAATAAAAATAGAAATGCCATTCTGAGCTCAACCTAAACAGCATTTTAGATAGCACATCCATTTTCAGCACACCATTCCAGAATACACAATAACCCACTGAGACGGAGATGCCACTGAAGATATTGCGAGATATTGTGTGAATGGTGGAGCTTATATACAGTAAATATGGCACCATTGGCCAGATGGATTTTGGTAGTGTGATTATCTAGCTGAAAGAGGAAGGTGAAAAAGCACACCTTTGTTTATTGTTCTCGCCTCAGCCTTTAACAGCTCGCGACAGACCAGCTTTATTAAACTGGGCTTTCAACATACCCCAAGAGCCAGTAAAAAACTTCCCATACTGCCGGATGGGGATCCATTCAAATGGACAATCTCCAAATTATTGCGGTGTAATAGCCATGCTAGTGCAGCTGCCAGTGCTGTGTCAGGGGGTTAAATGGGGAGGTTTAATTCTTTAATCAAGTTTAATCTCTGGGTGGATGAAAAGAGAGTTCTTCCCCTGCCTGATTTTTGTGCCTGCCCTAATTGAGAAATGTCAACGAAAAGGCTTCAATGAGATGGAAATTGTGCAGTTTTAGGTAAAGATTCACTGCTTAGGCACGGGTTGAGTTATTTCAGTCATTTCTTTCTCTGCTGAACCTGAAAAGGTCCTCCGGGAGATGATGGATATATCAATGCATTTCCAATCGCAGATGCCACCATTCATCACCACAGTAAAGTGAATTCTGGTTCGCAAAGAACTCCGACAGCATTCGATGTCTCTTGAAAGCGACCGAGTGTTCTTTACTACAGTTTCTGTCCCAGTTTCCCAAAAGCGTCATGAAGTTAATATCACGTTAATTGATAGAGATGGAGCGCTAATGTGATTCTCCCTGTGCCTCTCTGGCTAGACTTCTTACATCATCGTATGTCACGGATATCATGTCCTTTGTACATAATGTTTTAAACGTCTGTTCTTCTATGACCTGACATTACTTTCCTGAGGCAGATTATGAGTCTCCAAAGTGCAAACAGACTGCTAATGTCTGTCACTACGCCTGTGAAGGCACAAAAAAAAAAAACATTCGTATAATTACAATTTAATAATAAATACTTTTTGGAGATGCCAGCTGAACTTTTGTTCAGTTTTTAATACGTTTGGGTGCTTTATGGGATAAAACAAGAACTCTCCTTTCCAATTTCATCTTCTTTTGTTTTTAAACACCAGTTTAGACAGTTTCGATCGATAGATGGATGGAGGTCTTGGGTGTGATTTGGTAAATGAAGTGACATAAGATACTTTGTGCTTTTTAAATAGAATAGCTTTCCAGTCTTAAACCTAGGTGCCACACTACAGTAAATAAAGCTTTAAAATGACGCATGTCAAAATAACATCTCTAAGAGAGGTCTGTTGTTAAAAAATGGGTTGTGAAGTCCATACAAGAACGTTGTTTATGATTCCCCAGAAGTGAAAGTGATGGATATACCACACTACATCGCCTTGTGACCTGACATGACCACTTAACAAATAGATGGATTAAAAGTATGATGGATGAATGGGTGGATGACAGATAAATGAACGGAAAGATAAATAGATTTAGATAGCTAGTAGTCACATTCGAATCTGCCTTGTGGTCGGCACATTTGACAACGTCTGCACAGATATTCCACCACCTCTAGCTTTTCAAAGCCAAAATACAGCTTCAGTGATCAACTAATAAATATTCCAGCTTCAGAATCTTTACTTTACAGATTCATTCATTTGACTCAATAAAAAATCCATCTCCATTTCAGACTGATGATTTCCCAATGAGGTACACTCTAGGTTATGATAAGAGCTTGATATCTCAGGAATGGCCCACACTGTTGTTCTAATAGTGCACTGGGGAAACATTCAACACATGAATCTCTGTTTGAATCCCTGACTCATTTTTCAATTGCACCCAAAATGGCTGTGCTTTGCTAGACCAAAAAACCCCCCAAAACATAGCCTGACATATCTTAAGAGGATTGGTTCCTTATTGCATCAGCAAAAAAAATTCAGGCTAAACTGCTAGACAAGTGCCTCTCATACAGATGTCTCAAATTGCTACAACTATTCCAACCTAACGGATTGTTCTTCTCACATTCCCGACTCTGTCAACTCGGTTCAGTAAACTGAGGTTAAGGGTCGTGACCCACTAAGCCCCTTGTCAGTTGGTAGCCACAAGCATCGGTGGTCGACTGCAGTCTGTAGAGTGCGGTCTGCCCAACAACTTTGGTATTAGTCTGTCCTCGTCTGCGGCACCAGAAGTGACCGAGCATCAGAAGCCGGTGGGAGACAAAACTTGAGAAGAAAATACGAAAGTGAAAACCGTAGCGATGCTAGTCTGTGCATCCGACGAGCTTGACTAGAATAGCGTGAAACGTTGGACATGTCTGAACTTGTACAGTGGATATTTCACCATGATATTAAACACTGTACTGCAAATATAATGCAATGCCAATGCACATTCCTTATGTAATAAGGTACCACAAAGCAGAACAATTACATCAGGATGGAATACACGGCATCTAATCTTGTGTGTAAATGACCATCCATCCGACAATCTTCTACCGCTTACTCCTTTTCAGGGTCACTGGAAATCTGGAGCCTATCCCAGGAAGCATCGGGCACAAGGTGGGGTACACCCTGGACAGGGTGCCAGTCCATCACAGGGTACAATCACATACACACTCATGTGTGTAAATGTAAATAACAATATTTTGGAAGTTTAACTTCACGACGAATTTTTAGCATTTGATTTGTGACAGCAAATCACGATGATTCTAGAGCACTCACTAGCACGTCCGGTGTTTCCCTTAGTGCTGCTATATATAAAAAGAGTCTAGATAATACAAGGTGAATGAGTGAGGGTGTCAGACAAGGTTTATCGACGATCCCCTCGAGTTGCCTCACGTCTTCTGTAAAACTGTCCATGTCGCAAAGCGACAGCTGGCTCACATGAACGTACCTGCATTTGAAACCAGAAAACCCAGGGTCGCAAAAAGGCTCCAGTTCTTCAACACTGGCTTATCGTGTCACGGCCTCGGAAATGAAGATGGCTCCAGATTCAGCAGATCGAGTCTCATTAGGCCAAGTGAGAAACTCCTGGAGTTCCTTTACCACAGGGGCTAGGCTACACTTCACAGGAGTCCACTGTGAGAACTCGCACATGCTGACCAGACCACAAATTGCCACGTCGAGAACTTTGACCAGTTTTCGTCTCGCTCGACCAAAACACTTTGCCCTCTGACCTCAACTAGCGAACGAACGTTACGAAAGGGCGGTGTGATAAAGCAAGGCCACGACAAACACTATCTGAACTGCGCCGATGTCAGTGAGAGGGATAAAGCGCGTGAACGTGTGTATTAGAAGGATGACACGGAAGGTTATTGTATTCATTGAAGTCACACAGAGAAGCCAGAGATGGATTCCGCATTACGGCATTTATCAGCAATCGATGGATAGCTCGGACAGCAACAGACCAGACACCTCGTATATTAGTTTTTGTATCGAAGCACAAAAGGGAGGAAAGCAGCCATTGCGTGGAGGAACTTTTTGCAGATAATATTCAGCAGGATGTCACGCCAAAATATGGAGTATAAAGATTGGTGACTACAATCTCTGCACCGGGCTCAGATCCAGAAAAGGATGCAATTCGTTCTTGATGTCAGAAAGCCTTGTGGCACTGCTACAGAACGGCGGTCTGCTAAACCGTACGTCGACTTCTATTTCACACCAGAAAGGAATAATTCATGTGCTATTTTCTCTTGGAATCATCCTGCGGTATTAAAATGATAAAGTATACACGCTTAAGCTTGAAATACAAAGGAGGGGCCAAAACACAGTAATTCAATGCTCAAGAATAATACAGAAGTGTTATTGTTCAGGATGGTTAATGATGGCCTGTGGAGTGACATTATCTAAAAAGGATTCTACTTTATATTTGTGTTCTTTGTTCTAGCGCCGTGGGCAGTTAGTGCAGCGGTGAACTGTTGGCTGACATTATTAATCCCTTTTTCCCCCCCCCACATAATATTCAGTGACTAATCAGGCTTGGTGTAATTAGGCCTGTATGCTTGCGTAGCTCCAGACTGATTCGGTGATTAACAAGCCTTTCCGATGCGCTTGAACGGAGCAGAAGCATGTTGCTTGGGCAGACCTGCAGAGACAGCACAATGTGGGCAAAAGTGAGCGTGTACGTGGTACTGAAACGCACTCGGGGCTAGTCTGTGTGCTCTCTACGATGTCAAAGTTCACGAGTCCGAACGACTCGATCAGGCTTCCTTCTATATTTGTCGGTCCCGCCAAGATTTTAACGTAAAATCACGGAAACTCTTGCAATTTTTCAAAAATCACTGCAGATTTGGGCCAGGACGCGTTGCGTGACGTCATCACGACGCGCGTTCGGCCAAAATCCCTTTCGATTCACGTACGTCGAACACGAGTACAGCGAAAAGGTCTCATTTGCCAACAAACATCACTGCGAAAGACAAATTGCAAAACTACTTTGTCTAACCGCAAGTTTTTCTGCAAAAAAATGTTGCACCACAAATTCTGAAAAATGCCTCAGCAAAATCTGTATGGATGGATGTGTCATTTTTGTAAAGCTGCTATATGTAAGAGTCGGGAACTTCCACCTTCTCTGGTTTAAAAGTGTACATAGTACAGCAGTATGTGGTTTGGGACATGCTCTGCATAACATTCCCTCTTTCGGCTGCTCCCGTTCGGGGTCATCACAGCAGATCACCCGTCCGCATACAGATTCGGGCAAAGGCATTACGCCTTCCGTGAGGCAACCCTTCCCATTTTCAGAGCTTGGGACCGGCAACGAGTGTGCACAGACTTCAGAGCCTGGGGTTGAGTCCCTGAACGGTGAGTGTCACATGCTAGCCACTTGTCCACCAGCGAGCCGTGCTCTGTAGAACACGAGCTCTGTATAACGTCCACGCAATTAGACCAGAACACAACACAGTGGCAAACTAGCTAGACAATGCTTATATATATACACAGTGGTGTGAAAAAGTGTTTGCCCCCTTCCTCATTTCCTGTTCCTTTGCATGTTTGTCACACTTAAGTGTTTCGGAACATCAAACCAATTTAAACAATAGTCAAGGACAACACAAGTAAACACAAAATGCAATTTGTAAATGAAGGTGTTTATTATTAAAGGTGAAAAAAATTCCAAACCATCATGGCCCTGTGTGAAAAAGGGATTGCCCCCTAAACCTAATAACTGGTTGGGCCACCTTAGCTGCAACAACTGCAACCAAGCGTTTGCGATAACGTGCAATGAGGCTTTTACAGCGTCCTGGAGG